>OMNN01001298.1:0-14369 GCA_900302755.1 Chromis chromis | reverse complement strand
CACCACACGGCAAAAACATCAAACAATCAGGAACATCTTGAGGAACATGACAATGACCCAAGATGTTGATTTGACCTCCAAACTTCCTAGACCCCATTCTGATCAAGCATCAACAGGATGCAGTGGAACAAGTTGATTGACAGAGGTCCCACTGCACAAGCCAGAGTACTCAAAGGATCCACTGCCAACATCCTGGTGCCAGACCCCATAGGACACCCTGAGAGGTCCTCTTGTCCATGCCCAATGGTTCAGAGCATTTTAGACCACATAAGGGGGACCAACACAATATTAGGCAGGTGGTCATAATGTTATGCCTGATCTGTGTATATATATTTTTAAAACAGTTTGATCATTGCCAATTGATTCACAATTGAGGGGCCTAAGACACAAGTTATAACTTCACTTTAATGTCATTACTAAATATTTAAATTCTGGATTTAAAATAATGTAAAATGAACAGGGATGTTTAGCTTATAGTAGCAAAAAATTCAAGCTAGCTTGCTTGTTCTACAGCAAGCTAATATGCCATGCTACTAGTAACATGCTACTAGCTAGTAACATTTTACTAGCTTGATATAAGGTCAGCTAGTTTTTCTTTTAGACAGATAATATTACAGTTTTACTGCTGGTGAACTAGTGTGTTACTGTATTAGATAATAGTGTACATTTCTAACTAATTAGCAATGCATCTTAGGCCTACCCTGGTTTTCCCCAATAATAGCCATTTTCAGCTTGTGTGTCAACAACATGTCAAATCCATTAACTTTTATTTGGATATAGGCCAAAATCACCAATTTTCTCAAGGCTACTTTACAATCTCTACAACATACAGTAATGCAGATAATATCCCCAGTGGTTCTGTTCATTTCCATTCTGCCCTCTCAGGTCTGCCAATTTAGGTGTTTTAACTATCAATCCTCAATTTAGCATCAGGTTAGCTAACACTGTCTCTGCTTTAAATCTCCCCCTAAAGTCCAATTTCTACCTCATACAGCTGTTTGAAAGGTCACATATATAGAAAATCATATTTTATTGTGTTTTGTGGTTTGATATAAACTTAGAGGTGTAAAGCAAAAGCCGTTTAGATTTGCAGACAATTACTTCTGTCATTCCTCGACCCCCACCAACGACTAGCTAGTCTTCCAACTTTACAAGACAGGAAGAATTTTACTGGGTTGCTACATTTGAACTGAGGAACAAATACGTGTAGTGCTAAAAACCTTTTATAATCCTGCCCCCTCAGTGCCCACTGCTTCCAGGTAGGCCCTTCAACATAAGCAATGACCACAAGGTTTATTTAGAGCTGCGTCTGCTAACTCTGCCATGAGCAAAGCACACCAAATGTTCTGCTGTTGGCTAAAGTGAACAAATAAATCTTCATGCACTCCTTTGAGGAACTGAAGACCCAGTGGAATACTTTTATTATTGATGGCAATGACACCATAATAACAATAAAATCCATAGTGTTAGTGGGGCTAATGGGGCTAACGTTAGCATAAGCTGTGATCGTATGTCCACAGATCAGAGTGTTGTAGAAATTGTAAAGCTGAGGGAAAATTTAACAATGGTGGAAACTGTGGGACAGATTTGAGACCAGTAAGCAAGGACTGGATGGGTTACTGTGTATTCATGTTGCCTGTTGTGTTTCAGTGCGCTATAAGCTCGGCCAGCAATTGCATCTGGTTGTTTCTCTCCTGCTCTCTGTTCTTCTTTAATTCAGCTGAATTCCCAGTGAAGCTGTTCAGATTTACATATTGTTTAGTTCCTGTTGTCAGACAATGGGATAAAAAAGTATTTTGTATTTATTTGTTTATTTCGGACATGTACAGTTAAAAAACAAACAAGCAAACAAAGTGACCAAACCACAGTCCATTAAGACTACATGTTGCTGGCATTCACTTCAGAGCTACTTTTAAGCTACTGCTCGGCACCACTAAACTACTGATTTTAGAATTGCAGTGTTGTTTCTCAAAATCACCATACAAGCGAGTTAAAAACAACAGTTGTGCCTTGAATTTTGCTAAATTTCCATGTTAAATAATTGCTCAGAGAAAAACCTATAGGCGATAGAAACTCCTTATCTCATATACTTGTACATGTCTGTGTCAGCTGCTGGGTGGTCAACTGTTTTGTTTCGGACTGTGCATCACAGACACAGAGAGAGTCTTCTTCCTGAACGTGGTGTGGAAAGCAGCAGCTCAGCTGCATTTAAAGCTATAAACACTGAAACAGACCATTTAGAACAGGGCTATAACCAAGGGTTATACATTCATGATAAAATGAACCATCTCTGTAGTATTTTGAACAGAAAAACTGAAAGACACATTCTGGGAACACTTGAGGTTTAACTTGCTGATAAGAGGCACAATATGGGACCTTTAATGCTCCTCATGTCCTGTCACTGTTTTTGTTTTGATGAACATTTCTTGCTCTATTACTACTATAAGTTGGAATGATTGTAAGGGCAAATTACGGATTCATTGTGCAGTTGTAAAGGTTTATGCAACACAAATGCAAATGCAGACCATTATGCAATAAAAGTGACATAGGGTGTTGTTATACAGTATGGTATTTTATTCATTCCCAAAAGTCACCAAGACAACCACTTGGACTTATTGGCCTTTAATCCAGACAGTTATTGCATTGCTGATACAATATCACAATCCGCTCGAGTAAATGAGGTAGTGAAATGGTACTCCTCCCCCCAAAATGTATTTAATTGAAAGCTTCCTTCTCTGATCTGAGACACACAGCAGCACGCTGAAAGTTGTGCAAAACTCGTGATAACCTCCCTTCTTCTCTTCTCCTCTTCATTATATTTCCCATCCAGACTACTAAAAAGTTTCCATGTTGAGTCCAAAATGTGTAACATGCACATCTAAACAACCAAAACGTAAAAAAAACTTAGAGCATTTCAATTGTTTTCCAGTGTTCAGTTTCAAATCTTTTTTAAGCAAACACAGCATTCCTGTGGTTTGGGAGCGGAGTAGGAATCGGGTTCTACTACCAAATAAGTGATTGCGCTTCTCGTGGACGGAAACCTCAATTGGAGGCTTGCTTGTTGAAGTCACAATTCCACATTTGGAAGAGAGAATGGAATGTGCTACATTTTTCCTTCAAACCAGAGGAAAAAAAAGAAACATTTGTGTGCCAGCTGTGGAAGTAACTCTCTTGAGGACTAAAGATGAAATGAAAATGCACATGATGTAATTTACATATTAAGATGTTTGTTGAGAGACTCAGCTGTGCTACTGTAAGGATACAGTAGCAACAGATTTTGAGGACTGAATGTGGCACGAAGACATGGAGACATGAAGGGCAGATTTACTCCCTAAATGCAGAAGAGAGTATAGAGTCTTTGATGCTGACAAGCAGTGCACAGTGCTGCATAATTGAAGATACCTGAAGTCTTCTCAAGCCACTGCAGTGCATGCATGAGAAGAACCAAATCTTAAGTGAATTTTCTCCTGACTTTTTAATGTAGTGGGTTTGTGTGTGCATGCTGTACACACATATTGTCCCACATTATCATGGATTCAGAGGCTGAGGATCATTAGACTGTTCCACTTGTCTGTGCACATATAGTGTAAATACACAGATGCAGGTTTTAGTGATTCACATATCCACAGCTATGAATGTATATGTTCATGTCAAAAGGGCAATTTTATAAGGTACCATCTCAGCCCATCTCTTGGCTGAGGCACAGAGCAGTGAGGTTATGCAGATCAAAGGAAACAACCTGCCAACGCTTTTGTTGTAACACATTTTAAACCACCAGTAACACAATGCCGCCTCAGCACAGTGACACAGCTTTTATTCCTTGCCTGAATTTATGTTGATGCATTCACAATGCTGGGCAGGAATGCGCCACAGGCACACATCATTCAGGAAACCAATCCTTCCTGCTCTCAACCTTCTTGCATGGTCTCAATCCACACTGTGAGCTGGTTGTTTCCTCCAGGAGCAGACTGACACTTTGTGCTTCTCCCTCTTCTTTGTGTCAGTTGACTGAAACCTAACAGAGCAGGGTGCGCCATTCAGTTCATATCTAAGGGAGGGTGCATTTTCACAAACATATCTTGACTGCAGGAGTACTAAAACTGCACTGTGAGTTTTACTTGTAAGTAAAAACACATCGAGGGAACTACAAGACAGTGTTGTAATGTGCCATCATCACTGTTTATCTGAATTGACCAGGACTGAGGCCTCTTTATAGAACAGTTGCTGAATAATATGTTTTTTAAATAAGTCTCTCAACACTCAAAATTGATGGAATAGTTTGATTTTGGTGGAGCACTTCTTTCACAGAATGACATCCACACTCAATGTTGTTTTTTTTTATATCCATGAGTAAAGCCTGAATGCTTAGCTCCACTCCACTGTAGGACTTTATACTATGTGATATATATTTTTATTTTTTTAAGTGGGCATAGAAAATTTGAATATAGAGAATAAATTCCTCACTAAAGTAATAAATTCTGTGTATCAGACAGGTAGAGATGCTTTAATGTTGATTTTCTCAAGCTCAGATTATAATTGAAATACATTACAGGTGTCAGTGCCCTATGCTATTTCAGGACCTAATGTTGTTTTGTTGTGCACTTTTGTGCTTGCAGTGGCAGAAAATGTATTGGATGGCAGTAGTTTCTCTGAAAGCCATAATGCTTAATAAACTGTAATCTTTGTGGATTTACTTGAGTGAATCTTACAGTGTAGAGTCCAGTTCTGCAGTGGATTTGTGTAACATATCATGCTCACTTTTTCTGACACCACGTCAGAAATGGACATTTTGATGAAGTGGCCACCTGAATCCCCTGAAGTGAAAACCTGTCTGTAGCTCTGTGAGTACATGTTTTGGATGTTAAGTGTAACTGTCAAGCTTGAAGACAACTGGCCATAAAGACTTTCAGCTATATTTTTTTGCACACTGAGTGCAATTTTGCTCACATCTTTGCTGTACAGTCTTCAATGATGATAAAATTCCCGTTGACATTTGAAAAATACCGAAGTCTCTTTCAGTAACTAAAACCTCCCAGTGATGTTTTACTTCTCCTCAGTTGTGGTATTTCCCTTTTAACAGAGCGACTGTGCGAGAATTTTTCAAGGAATGAGAAGTGAGCAAATGTAGTTTGCTGAAAACTGCAGTTTTCAGTAAAATACAGTCATGTGGTATTCATCTTAACCATGCACTAAAGCTATTTTTGTGCTCCCCTCTATCTCTGTGTGACTGAAGCACTCTTAAAAATGTGTGGTTACATGATCCGGCTCAAGTCACCTAAACATAATTGCAAATGTTTTCCTCACACTTCAAGATTTTTTTATAAACAATAATAATTGCAACAAACACTGGTGCCTCTAATTTGTTTGTTTCATCATTATTACAATGCATTAGTAAAAAATAATACTGTAAAGACAATCAGTGTCTTAACAGCTTCTTCTGATCTTCTGGTGCATGTAAGCTGAATCCATTAACTGTTATTTCTCAAGTGGCTGAGGTAACACGTGGCTTCACTCTTGATTTACAAATATAGCTGAAGTGATTCAGCATTTTTTGTTACTGTGAAGAAAGCAGCATGTGCTGCCATCCTTTTTTGCATCACAAAGTAAGCAAGCCTTTATGCTTTACCTCCAGTGTGATGGGTTTTAGTGTATCGGTGGAAACATAACACTGCTCCTTCCTGTGTCTCTCATAACCACAAAGCACAGACTGAACAACAGTGCTGTGATTTGCTGTGATATTCTCAGACTAATAAACGCTCTTCTTTTCTGTCTCTTCTCCCTGTCCGCTCCTCCTTTGCGTCACTCTCTCCCTTGGTTGTGATCTTCCTCCTGCAGTACATAAATCCCTTTCTTAAATGGATTTCAAGATGCAATTGACACCTTTGCCAGGCAAAGAGCAATCTGGAGACTGTTCGAGCCAGGTAATGGCTCTCCAAAGCAGAACACATTGCATAGTCTAACACTTCAACAGGTGGGGGACTTTCTGCTTTGAGTGAGCGAGGCCATCTCTCATAAATGAAATTGAGAGCCTGAAGCCATGAGTCAGAGGGTTCAACCACTGATAGACTGCAGAGGATATTACCAAAAACCATCCTGGTCATACAGGATCAAGGTATTATTGTCCACGATAGTGACGCTCAGTCATAAAGAGGTTTTAGGAAAGAGCTCTGGCTGCATGACTTCTCATCACCTTCACTTTTTTTTTTGCAGCTGGTAACTATAGCATGATATGTATGGAGGTATTTTTGAGTTTGTGTATTAGTTATAGAATTATTAAAGAGTTGGTACATAAATATTGCAACCCTGAAAAGTGTAAGTGACGCTGAAATTCTTTGTACATTGAACAGTCAGTATGAAAGAAAGACATGATGATGGTTCGGTGAAACAAAAGGAACAGCAGTGCATTTGCTTTCTAACATAGTCACAATGGCAATGCAAACATACAAACTGAGAGGAGGTACAATTTCTACCATGTTCACCTTCTGAGTTAATGGTGGTAGTATGCTAACATTTGCAAAATTAGGGACAATGAGACATTTGGGAATGTTATCACTTTTGTTGATATTTCTTTTGGACCTGATAATGGTGCCAAAACGATTACGAATTGTGTGGCCAACATTTCTGCACCACATTTCATGGCAATCCATCACTAAAAAAAGTGTCAAATTACCTGTGACACTAGAAGACAAGTCGTGGATATTCCCCCCAAAAATGTAAGTTTCATTCTCTGGGGATCATGAATGTATGAACCAAATTTTCTAAATATCTGTCCAATAGATTTAGAGCTATCTCAGCTGAACCAACCTGCTGGGCCAACAGACTGATAGTATCATCCCTGGAGGCAGTGTACTAGTGTGATCAAACTTCAGCAGCTATACGTGTCAATATTTGTGCACCATGCGTGTATCTTTTCACAGAGAATAGGCAGTGTGTAGTGAAAGAGAGACATGGGATTCTGTATCCAGTATCCTTTTCTATGTTAGTAATAGTACTCTTTCTTTGAATGAAAGTGACCACACAGTTGGACCAAAGAGTTGGTAACACCTTTGAAAAGGTGTTAATTTGCCTTTTTAGGTTTATATACTGACTCAGTTAAACAACTTTGAATTATTGACTGTCACTGACCTCATTTCTGGTTGGTTAAATGTCACGGGTGTCACATACACCTATTCTTCTGCAACCGTCTTTTCTCTAGAATCCTTACAGATAATGTCTATCCTCCCCCACTCCTCCAACAATGATTCTCTCTTTTCTGTATGCCATTGGCTACCACATGGCTTCCCACTTTCCAAACACCTCACAAACTAAACTCTAATGGACTTCTTGGGTCTGGTCCCTTTCAAACGGACATCAGTTAGACATCAGTCACAGGGGAGCGAGGGGAGCACCTCTGCCACTTTAAGAAATGCTTCTGGTGAAAAGAAACTGATTAGTAGTGCTGGCAGCCAACCACGTGGAGCGCTGTGTGGAGACCGAAGCCAATGAGAAGCCCTGCTGGGTGGAGGTTACAAAAGCAGTCTGAACCCAATGACTCAGCAAAGTTGGGTGCGTGTGAGATGACACTTTGCTGCGTTTTAAAGGGCCAGCGTGCCGACACGCAGCCCTGCAAATGAAGGTGAAAAAAGCACTTTCGAAATCAGGCCAAGTGTTCACTCCCTCCCTCTTGTGCAGATCACGAAAGTATGTGGCCCAGGTTGCTCTGCGTGGTTGTTGGTGAAGGGAGAGAGTCCATTAGAGGGCTACACCCATCTTTTTCACCCAAGGAGCTCTGTCTAACTGGTCACTGTGTATTTTTGCTGTACAATTAACTAATTATCCAAATTATGTTTGGCAGCCACCTGAAGGGAGAGCATACCTGAGGCAGTTGTAAAAAACAACAAGTTCTGTAATAATGAGAGACTGTATTGAGATAATTTTCTGAGGCCAACTAGTCTACATCCATTAAGCAGCCAAATGCAACTGCAATTCCACTGAGACCATCAGAACACAACCAAAAATTCTTTGGAAAAGGAGCAAAAATTTTGATTTGCTGTATACAATACTTACCTGCCACTATTACCTTTGCATCTCTGAATTCTAAGTGTGAAGCATGTAATGTAGATTTTATAGGATAATATCAGTTCAACACACACAAAATAATCCAATGCAATATGCTTCATTAAAATAAACCCAGTGCAAGAAAAAGGAAAATTAAACTAATTAAAATCAAAGACACTACACCTGTCTGTACAAGTGCAGTAGTAAGTGCCAAGTGCCCCAGACTTCAGTTTACACACTTCGTGGTTTTTAAGTAGGAAAATACTGAAGGAGGCTTCAGCTGATGGGCTCAATCTTCAGCTAACTTGTGCTAATGATTACTATGAATGGACTGTATGTCATGTATTTTGGTAATTCAGTTTTGACCTGATTTGTATTTTAAGTCACTCTCTAGAGACTAAGACTCTAAAGATGGTTTTCATTTCTCACAATAAGAATCTATTTCATCCTTTGCTTCCCGTAATCGGTTTCCTCATATATGAACGGCCAAGTCATCCTCACACTGGTGCACAGATTTGCAGCTGATAATGAGTTGGCTCTTTCAGTTCTGTTATAGATTGAATGACCCACATTATGATGTGGTCAGGCACTGTTCCTTCTTCCTCTCTGTACTGTAACAGGGAGTGGTATTGTGCAGAAGTCAGGTCTGCGAGCAGCAGTGGAAACTTCCACCGGGCCACAGGAGAAGTATACTCCTGAGTATTGTTCTGGTGAGGCCTGCAACAGTCAGCATAGCACAGCACACCTCTGTGACAAGACAGGAGCTATATATATACTGTGGCTAGCAGTAATTCAGTAACTGCAGCCATCTCCAGTATCCCAGCTACCACTGCAAAAGGAGGAGAGGCCTCTTAAAGGCATAGTTCACAACTTCACGCTATTAAAGCAGTAGTTTGAGTTACAAGTCAGTAGTTAAATTAGAATATTGATATCTCTCATATCTCTCATGTTTAGTCAACTAGTCGCAAGAATTAAATATTCACGCAAAATGAAAAACAATGAGTGACAAAACATCAATGGTGAGGTTTTGACATTCAAACTTTCTCCGTGTCAAATATAGAGACTTTCTCAAGTGAAACTCAAATTTTTAACCTTGCTAACATGTACATATGGTGTTTTTTTACATGCTGAAAGACACATCATGAGTGAAATAAGCAACATCATGGCTGAGCCTTTCTACCATGAAACTGTAGTGTAGAAATGATAGTCTTAAAAACACAGACTTGTACTAAGCAGGTAGGGATTATTTTCAAGGGAAAAACTTCTAAATATGCATTTACAACCCAGTTGGCTGGGGGAAAGGGAAGTAACAAAGAATCATCCTGGTAGACACTGGTGAACCAAAGCTGATAATGTTTTTTTTTTATATAACAGAAAGTAGGTTATTACTGTAACAAAATTTAATGAACACAGATTTCGCAAAAGAAGCAACTGAGGACAGGACCTATTCTGCATTAACCGAAAATTAAGGCTCAAAATTAAATTCTGCTTTACCTAGCTGAGACTATCCGACATTTTTTTTTTGCAAAACTACAAAGAGCTTTAACCTAAAAGAAGAGTCCCTAAACTAGCCCAACCTCCCGCCAGTAAACTAGTGTCTCCCATTCAAACAATCTCAGCAGAAAACAAAGGACGGGACTGCAAACCACACACATCAGCTGCCACCAAATGACACATACAGTGTTTTTAAAGATATACATGATTCAAGAAGCTTGATTATAGGTCAGTGATTGAGTGCTGGTCCAATCAGTTGATGGGTTTTGGAGGGGAGCAGGTGGAAACATGCAGCAGGCACTTGTATGTACAAATTTGCATACAAAACCCCAAAAGATTAATCGCCACAAAAGGGAGAAGCAGCACAACAGCCCGGGGCCATTGCAATACGTACTGTAACTGTGATACATGTGAGATAAGTTTTTAGGAGTTAAATCAACAACTGGAGAGGGACTTAAAAAAATCTTGACCTAAATATTAAATTAACAAACAAAACAAAACTGAAACTGAAGCATTTTTGAAAATCAGACAGCTGCCTTTGACTCAATCCTGACAACTTGATAACAGCCCTTCTCTAATGAAAATGTTAGAAATTCAGTGGCTTTTCTGGAGGTAAACCATGATTTGTAACTTTATTCATGTGCTCAGTCCAATATGTTCGTAATAGTGAAATTCAACAACAGCATGAGAATTTCTTTCCAGCAGGGATAAAGGTGACCAGGTTTGTTAGGCAACCGAAGGAATGCTGAAGCAGTAATGCTAAAATTAATATTTGCCCACCACTGTTTGTTTTGTATTCAGGCTACTGGGTGAATGTACGGCTCTCTTTGCACAACAGTCGTGACAATCGCAGATAAAGAAATAATTCTGCTCCCAATAGATTAGACATTGGTCCAAAGTGCTCTCCTTCCTGTGCTCGTTGTACTCTTCTGCAGTCAGTGAACTGTAACTGCTGCCCTCAGTCTCCGTCACCTCTCCACATTGAGCCTGTTTGTTCCAGGAAATGTTCTCGCTTGAACCCTGAACCATTTGAGGAATCACCTACTTTCTTCGCAGCCCGAGCCAGAGAAAAGAATCAGCTGTTTCCTCATTGATTTATGTGATCCACATCCAGCTGTTTCATAAGCTTGTTGTGGCTCTGATGTCAATTTTCATGTAACTGTAGCCAGAAAACTACAGAGGGAGGCCTTTTTTATGCATAGTCACAGCTGACAATAACCTCTCCACTGCAGCTGAAGCAGGTTTTTTTTAGTTGTAAATGGTTACTTTGATCTATGTGTCACGTGTTATATCATTCTTCTACTCATTACCTATTACACCCCACAGCAGACAGAGAACTCTGATCCCTTTGCATGTGAGGACGAGGAGGCCACGGCAATGTGCAGTCGTGCCAGAATTCAAGAACAGCATTTCCACAAGGTTTATCTTGGTTGCCACATCCAGGGCCAAGGCCTACTTATTGATATGATTAGCCTCGCTGGTGGAAAAGGAACACATTATCCTCAGACAGTCTGATCCAACCTCCAATCTTTCCAAACACCCTTATTTATCTGATGCCTGGAACGACTAATGATCCTACTGTAGTGAGTGAAAGGCATCCCCCTCTTTCTAGAAAGAGAGAAAAAAAAAAAAAAAAGACCAGGCGAGAACTATTGAAGCTAATAGATGGAGACAGGTCGGCAGAACGGTGGCTGCTGAAAGTGATGACATCACTGCGATAGGGAGACTTAGAGAGAAGACACGTTAGTGACAAGTGGTAGCTATTAGAGCTGACAGGCCACTCTCAGGCACTTTCTGTTTCTCAGGATCAAAGTGCCAGGGCTTTCGCACGAGCAGGTTAAATATTGATTCCATCCGAATCTCTTGTTCAAATTCAAAACCCAAAATCTCACACTCGTCGCATCGGTTTGTGCCAGTTAGTTCACCTCCAGCAACACTCCAACATGTCTGCTTCCCATGCAGTGACACCATGTGACGGTATTGCGGCAGACTGCCTCAGCCCCCGACTGGCACTCTGTTTTCCGACATGCACTCTCACGGATCAATAACCTCTTACATAACATTCTGGTTTGGACTGGAGGCGAGATTCCAGCTGACTGGAACATGTGAAAGGGCTTTGACTGTGTTGACCCACATTTTCCCTTCCTCCCTCGATCCCTCCCTCCCTCCCTCTTGCCGTCCGTCTCCTCTTCCCTCCGTTAGCCCAAGCCCCTCTCTGCCCCTTCACACCCTTCAGGAAAGCAGTCATGTAGGCAGTCAGATCCAGACTTGGGTGGGTCAGGCCTTTCCGCGACGTGCCTAGACATGCACCCAGACAGAACGAAAGACACACGTGGGGGAATAACTGGTGGCTAAGCAATAGCTTTTATTTGGACAAATGACATAATCCTACGAGGGGTAGTCATGGAAAATATTTGGCTTTGTATGGTATTCCATGAAGATGTTCCGGCTTGATGGTTTGGGCGGACATTTCTTGAGTATTTTTCCTTTAACTGCAGTTTTATTGCTGCCATTAGTAGATATTACAATTAGAGAGCTGGTAATTAGATCAACACGAGGAGTTTGATGCGGAGTGGATATTAATTTGTTCCTTGTCTGTTCAGTGCTTTCGTAATGTGCTAACTAGTTGCAGGGGTGGGAGGTGTAGGGAGGAAGTTCATGCAGTGTCAGCTGAAGAGCAAAAAAACCTCCCCTTATTCTGGCTCTTTAACGTTAATGCTTGTTTGTAGTCGAAACCATTTAAACAACCCAAATTAGCTGTCTTATGGATCTGGAGCAGTTTGGTAAGAAATGAAGCTAACATGAATTGTGTAAAAGCACATTTTAAAGCTGAATCAGTTTAATTAGAGATAATATTTTATTAAATGTAACTGCCGCAATGGTGGCGTCCATTTAGTGTAGTGCTTTTTACCAAGTGGGAGACACTGTAGCTGTGAGGAATCCTTGATGTCTCCAACTCTAAATTGCAACTCTGTGGCATTCATGAAATTTGAATTTCTGCTTTAAATAATAGCTGTGACATAAATACAACATCAGCTTCAACCGAAACAAGTGAAATGTGGCTCCTAGTGTCTTAGAAGTTGTCGATGTTGCATCTTCTTAGTAGCTTTACCTACATTTGGTTGATGATGGGACTTCTTTGTTATTGATAAGTGAAGACTTTCTAGGCTTGTTAAACCACTGTGTCTTTTCTCTTTCTACACATGATGCATTTAGAATTTGAAAGGAGTGTGTGTGATAGGTGTTAAGAATTGTTAAATTTTTCAGAGTTGGGCTGAGTAATGAAAATAAATAACCAATAATATACAGTTGATAATCACTTTTTTGTTTGTTTTTAATGATTTTTTAAAAGAATAATCATGATATTGTACCATTTATGTGACACTGTTTGGCTGCTGCTGGCCTAGTTTTCTGAGGCTGTGTCTAAGATGTTGGCGATGAGGTGACTAACTAGTGTTTCCACACACAACATAACCTTATTGTGCCTTCAGGCGAGAAGAGACATCCTACTGTGTGTGTGTGTGTTTGGCCAATACACACACACACATACACACGTAGTAGATACAGTAGGTTGCACACTGCATTACCCATGCAAAGTTGTATGACGTCCGTAAAGCGAGCAATCAGACAGTATTACAGTACGAGACCGAGCTTGAGTGAGGTGAAACCCATCCTGGTTTCCTGCCACATTGACCTGTCTGACTTCGCATTACCGTAAACTGATTAAGACACCACAGGTGTCCTATTTAAGTGTGTGTTTCACTAACACTTCCTCCACACAAGCGCATCTGAATCTGCAAGGGGCTTCTGAGCTGAGAAATGTCTTTTCTGCATTCTCGACTATTCTGAGCCAGTCGAGGCTTTTCACTGTCTAATCATGACTCATCCTGATGGAAATAATGACATGGGAGTTTTCTTCGAAACTTGTTGTACAAAAACATACTTTACCTCAAACCAGCTCTAATTGACATCTCAATATATCGTGTATCTGTTTTGTCTCTCTGCTGTCTGCTTCAGTGCAGCCTGTGGATAATTAGAAGATTGTGAATTGCATTGGGCCTGCTTTTAGTTCTTAAGGAAGTAGCGGTGACTCATCAGAAGTTCGCTTCCTGCTTCTATAAATAGCCAATTATTCACAAGCTTAAACACGAGGTACCAATCAGACTACAGAACCATCTCTTTTTCTTGTTTTCTGTAAACTTAAATATCGGCCTATGGCTTGTTTCTCTCCTATTAAAAACTACTGCACATCTCACATTCAATTTGTTCAGTAACTAGATTTTATGTAGATTTAAGTGAAGTGAATGGAAAGTTTAGTTTAGTTTGAAATAGTTAGATAAACATTTTCCGCAGTCTGAGTACGTGTCGAGGATATTCATGCACAATAGGTTGGTTTTACCTACAAGTTTTTTCCGGGAAAATTTTAAAAGTAGTAAATTAAGTCCAGATTTGTCTTCAAATTTAAGCTCAAACTGTCTACTTCAAGGTTATTCAGTTTGTGAA
This sequence comes from Chromis chromis, assembly GCA_900302755.1. Lineage (NCBI taxonomy): Eukaryota > Metazoa > Chordata > Actinopteri > Pomacentridae > Chromis > Chromis chromis. Next base: position 335 of record OMNN01001298.1, on the reverse strand, counting down.
TAACACATGACACATGAATTACACATGACTGTGTGTCCACCCAGGATAACACCATCGTCTTCAAATATGCTGATGACACGACAATCCTGGGACTCATCATGGATGAGGACGAGGCGGGCTACAGGACGGTGGTCACAGATACAATTGTCTACGGAGAGGATAATGACCTCATCCTAAACATTGACAAAACGCGGGAGATCATTGTTGATTTCAGAAGGAAGGCCCCCCCAATGAAGCCTCTCACCATCAAAGGGACTGTAGTGGAGAAGATGGACAGCCACAAGTTCCTAGGCCTTGAACTGACATCTAACCTGAGCTGGACTGTCCACACTACC
>OMNN01001295.1:16154-32501 GCA_900302755.1 Chromis chromis | reverse complement strand
GATGCTGGTCCGCTTTTTGTTCCCTCCTTGAAGCAGAGACAGATGAATGTAGGCTAAGCAGGAACATTTGTGGTCACGGAGAGTGTGAGAACAGCCTGAACGGCCACATCTGTCACTGTCACCCTGGCTACCATCTCAACCCGCAGAGGAACATCTGTGAGGGTAAGAGACAATGGTAGAAGCAGCGGGTGGAGGAGGCGCCGCATGAATATTAACAAGAAATTTCTCATGAAGTTTCTTATGCATGAGGCAAATACATGTCAATGTGGTTGCAGGATACTTAGGTTTTACATTTGTTTCAAGTAAACATTTCCCCTCCCAGTTGGAATTATTTGGAAAGACAGGAACTTAAAACCTGCTACTAAGAGCTCATTGATCTTGTCTACTGGCTGAAGTACAGCAGGGGTACAGTCTTAAATTGAGCAGAAAATGAGCAGAAAAATAGTGACTTTGGCTCTTGGATGTAATCACTCTCAATCGAAAATAGATACATGACAAGAATAATAAATACAAATATTTACACATTTTCCAATTTCCTCAGTCTCCAGCTTGCTGCTTTTGATTTTTCTCTGAACCTGAACTGATTACCTTGACTGTAAAGGCCCATTCACATTATAATATACAAGAATAATTGCACCTGCTTGGACATTTTAGCTCATGTAATTGGGCAGACTTGTTGATGTTAAAATGTCAATGTTAAAGGGTTTTATCAAGCTTTTAAAAATAGGTGTTTGTTCACAAGAGACAGAAGAGACAGCCTGACTTTGTATACTGACTTTTTGTCTCTAGTGTGGGTCAAACTCCATTGAGTCATAATGCAGCATATTTCATTAGACGCTCACAGTCCTCTAAATGTCAACTTCTATCAGATCCCACCCTGGCATTCAGAAATGTTAGGTCTCAAACCCAAGCCGAGACAAGATCATCATTATTTTATTCATGCTTTTCGGTAGTACTCCAAGTAAACTGAACTGAATGTGCAAAATTGACGGACTACCCCTTTAAAGATTTTCTTATTAAGTTTATTTGTGGGTTGAAATGGGAAAGTAGGTAAACCGTAAAACCGTGCCTGACAAAAGCAACAGCTCACTGCAGTTTTCACTGACTTACATTTATACTTCTGCTGAGGTTTAAACTCAATTTATAGATTAAAATGAACTGATTGATTGATTTATAGTGTTGTTGTTTAGCTGGTATATGAGCGGATCTGGTAGAAAGTACGAGGTAGTTGATCTGACACATGGCATCACACAGTTAACGCTAAATAAATGACAGGTTTGCGTAGGTCATGAAAAACACTTCCTGGAATCAGAGCACTTTGTCCTATGAGCTCTACAACTCTCTGCTGCCTGTCTCTAATACTCAACACTGTTTCCTTTGTGTGTAGTCATTGCACTTTTTTGTCTCACTCCTGTTGTCTAGATGATAATGAATGTGAGTCAGAGCCGTGCGGCCACGGCAGAGGCCACTGCGTCAACACAGAGGGAGGCTACAAATGCCACTGTCGCCAGGGCTATAAACACATGGTGCAGCACGGGAGGCTTAAGTGCATCGGTGAGTTAGCCCGAGTGATCACCATGTTACAGTGTTTATTCTGTATGTTCCTGCTTTGCCTCAAACCTCTCTGTCTTGCAGATGTGAATGAATGCTCGAAGCAGGACATCTGTGGGGTCGGAGGCCAGTGTGTGAACCTGCCTGGGTCTTACAAATGTGAATGCCACCCCGGCTTTAGGAGCAAATCACACCGTCATCCAGCCTGCGAAGGTACAGAGACACTGATAATTATGACAGTATGGATTTTCCACTGACAACACACTTATTATATGTGTCTGTCACTATAATGGGTAATTCCACCTCAGTTCACCAAATATTTAAAAAAGTTGTCACCTGACCATCTTATATTTATCTGATTTTTTTCTGTGCATACGTATGTTATTAAGTAAAACATGTCAAATCTGGGGTCATAGGAAACAGTTGGGTTGGGGTTGTGTTGATTTATGTATCTTTTCTTAGTGCCAATCTGTTGAGCAATGTTTGAAGTGCCACAACTTGAGAAATAATGTAGCTAGAGTCTTGAAATTGGGAAGGCTTATTGATATGTACATGTGGTCTTCAGTGGTACAACCCCGCTTTGGTAGAATTATAAAAAGCAGCTATATGATGGTGTAAAGTATCAAAAATGTCAATGAGTATGGTGCTACTACTTTATGAGAAAAAAAGAAAGAAGTTTTTTTGCATTTATGGTCAATATTTGAACATGCATTGAGCAGGTATGATAGGTGAAACCACTCCAAAAGCGGTCCTAACTGAAGAGTTATATAATATTGTTACTAAAAATCATGGTTTTCCAACTCAAAGTGCTTCAAATAATGTAATACGATGCAAGAATCAAAATGACCCCACCCCTCTTTAGGAATTTTTACCTCAAACACTATTGTTACATATGACCCCAGATTTTACACGATCAACTCAATCAATATTAAAAAATCTGTCAAACTGAACATGGTCAGATGTGGGGCATTCGGTGAATTGAGGTTCTGTGTGTCTCTACATGTACAAACTATGTTCTATGCTCTTCTACACATTTATTCCAGACATAAATGAGTGTTTGAGTCCTGACACTTGTCCCAATGAGCAGTGTGAGAACACACCAGGCTCCTATGAGTGTGTTCCTTGCTTGCCTGGTCATGAAGCTCGTGCTGGAACCTGCTATGGTGAGTGCAACCATGACACACAGCAAAAAGAATTACTGATTAACTGTTAAAATCTCTGTTTCTGTATGTGTGTCTTTGTGGAGTATTGCACAACTGGCATTATCATGTTAAAACTACAAGAAAAAGCAAACCTGATAGGGTTTGGCACTAAGGTAGCAGTACTGCAATACTGTAAAATATTTCAGTATCCGACAACCCATGGAAAATACCTTGATTATGGAATAGTTTCTTGTATTTTCATTTCTTAGCTTTGTAATAACGTTGTTATACCAATATGCAATAACATTCTTAAACATTTTACGAATGTCCTTCCTTTGTTATCATGCAACATTGTACACAGAACATTCTACACGAACAACTACATTCTATGCGTTTCCTCAACAACATTCTTGCAACATATTCAGAATATTGCTTCACAATGTTCTACTTTTAATATATCACATTACAGGATTTTGAGGCCTCGATAACTTCTTGAATCTGTGGCCCTGACTACATCCTCAAACTATCTTGTGAATGTTGCACTTAAAACGTTATGCCTTGGTTAACCTTCACACCTATCACAGTAAGTTACCTTCTCTCCTACATGTTCCTCCAGACATTAATGAGTGTCAGAAGCCTGGCATTTGTCCTAACGGCCGCTGCGAGAACCTGCCTGGTACTTACCGCTGCCTGTGCAATGAGGGCTTCCTCCCATTTGCAGACAGCAAAGGTTGCAGTGGTAAGTAATGCTACCTGACCTTTTTGCATGACATTACCTAGGATAAGCTTATAATACAGCTGAGTGACTCCTAATGGGGGAATTATTGTGAAAGAAGGTGTATTTTGCAAATGTGAACCGACTGCATATTCTTAAATCTCCCAAACAGACATCGATGAGTGCGAGGACGTTCGGCTATGTGCTTATGGACGCTGCATCAATACAGACGGCTCCTTTAAGTGCCATTGCTACCCGGGATACCAGCGCACACAGGAGGGCAGCCACTGCGAAGGTATGAATTATTCAAGAAATCATGTATTTGAGTTGGGCTAACATGAACCAGATATGCTATTCTTTATCACCTGGAACTGTTAGGAACATATGATTACTGGATGCCCCATAAGCATCGGACTGTACAAATAAAGACTGACTGAGTTAAGTCAGATCAGCGAGTAAGGTGCAGAGGTTTAACTTCCCATCACGTTTCATTGTTTTTAATTCCTTTTCTTCAGATATCAATGAGTGTGAGAGGCCATCAAGCTGTCTGAAGGGCCGATGTATCAACAGCATGGGTTCTTACCACTGTGAGTGCCAGAAGGGGTACACACCGGTCGGAGGCAGGGGATGCCAAGGTCAGTGTTTTTATTAGAGAATCCTAACTTCTATCTATTTTCTTTAATGTCTTATTCAAGATAATTTACCATATTTTTGCCTTTTTGTCAAAATTTTGCAATGAATTTAAAAGGGCCTCAAGAATTTGACTCATGTCTGACCCCCTATCTTTAGTGTCAGCTGTCAGCTATAAGCTTTTGTTATCATTATAATGTGTGTTGTGATATTTTTGTGTTTTGTTGTTGCTCTGATTATTCATTTCTGTGTGTGGTGCCAGAAGCGAGTTTAACTAAAAGTAAATTTTGGCGGGATTAGAATCGATATGCTAAATGTCTATACAAATATAACAATAAACAAATGTTGTCTTATTTGCAACTCAGACAGTGTTTGGATTGAAACGAATACTTAGAGCAGCCCCTGTGATTTACCTTTCAGACATAGACGAATGTGCCGCAGACAGAAATCTCTGCCAGCCCTACGGCTCTTGTGAGAACAGACCGGGCTCGTATGTGTGCGTCTGCAACCACGGTTATGTCCTCTCGGAGGACAAACACAGCTGCGAGGGTAAGCTGCTCTGATTCCTTTAGTTTACTGTAGAGCCACATTCATCCCAGAGCTTAAAATGCTGAACATTTAATCCCAGTCTGCCCCAAACCCCAAAGTTTTCAGTTCAAATCTGAGGCAAATCTGAGTCCTGAAATCCCTCCAGTTATAATCATAAATGACCAAATCCTACATGTATATGAACCAAGGCACAAATTTGCAAATCCAGTTTTGTAAGCCCAAGAAAATTTGAAGTGCATTGGATATGCACACTAAAAACCTGTGTTTCCGATGGCTCCTGCAGCCGTTCGAGTGCTGACGGATGAGAAGAAGGAGTGCTACCTGAACCTGGATGACACTGTGTTCTGCGACAGCGTCCTGGCCACCAACGTCACCAAGCAGGAGTGCTGCTGCTCCATTGGCGTGGGATGGGGGGATCACTGTGAGATCTACCCCTGCCCTGTCTCCCACTCAGGTACATTTGCTTTGTACTGTGCATACAAATGCAAGTAAACTGAAATTTATGTGAAGCAAATGGTGAATATTCTGCTATATTCGGACTCTACCCACACTGTCTTATCGGTTCTGTTTATTAACCTCCTCATTCTCTTCTCTAATCCAGCTGAGTTCCACTTCCTGTGCCCAAATGGAGTAGGTCTCTACTATGAAGAAGGATTTCAGTACAGCCTGCCTGCCTACCACGGTACATATTTTGCAGCTGTGATAATAATTTAGTCACAGTAGCACTTGAATTATATAAACTACCTTTGTAGTGACCCTTGTCTAAAGAAGTGCACAGTTCCTAATGTCTACAGTTCATGAGAAAAAGCTGTCAAACTATTTCCCATAATTCATCCTTGCAAACACATCAGCTGGGAACCTGTTGATAAAGTCTTTTCTTCCTTGTCTGCAGATATTGACGAGTGTTCCTTGTTTGCTGATGAAATCTGTAAGAAGGGTCGCTGTGAGAACACGCTGCCAGGATACGAGTGCTACTGTCAACAAGGCTTCTACTATGACAGCAACCTCCTCGAGTGCATCGGTAAATGCTTTGATGCACAGCGTAAAATGACACCTGACGCTTTTCTCAACAGTTTCATAGATGCTCTGTAACATGCTGTTGTTGTATCATTCTCCCTCAGATGTGAACGAATGCCACGACGAATCTCTGTGCACTAATGGTCGGTGCGTCAACACCGAAGGCTCCTTCTACTGCAACTGTAACCGGCCCTGGACCCCAAACTCCAACAAGAAGAAGTGTGTGATGGTGACAGTAGCGGGTGAGTGAATGATGTTCTCCCAGCTTAAACAGCATTTATGTAGCTGCTGGAGGAATCATCTTGAGCATCTTTCTTTGTGTTGTACAGATGTAAATGAGTGTGAGGACCCAGAAAACTGTAAGAATGGCCAATGTGTGGACACGCCAGGGTCGTACTACTGCATCTGCTCTCCACCCTGGACCCTGGCTACTGACCGGAACAGTTGTGTGACTCCTGAGGAGCAGGCTGGTAAGTGGAGACCCTCTGCAGTAGGACGGTTACCCCTGGGTCATCCCTGTATGTAAAGAAAAAAGATAAGGAAGATTTAACAATCTGTCTGAGCTAAACCACAAAACTAACTGAAAACATGCATTGAAAATCAACTTGCAGTTGACATATCCATGTATATATCTAACATTTTATACATGTGATAGAAAAAAATAGTTACAAATTTAGACTGTAGGCTATTGTTTCTTTATGCAGCACAATTCCAGTCACTGGTTGCCTTTGTATTTTTATTTGCTGTAATTGCCACCTAAATTTTCAGATGTATGATATTACAAGGGGAAGTCTAAATTTACATATACAAATGCCCCTTGGATTTCTGAAATAGCCACACATCAGCGGGTTTTGTGATGTTTGTTAGCCTCACACTACTTTGGAAAAAGGAGAATTGTTGTATAGCTGTTTCATAAAACCTGAAGTTAATATTCTGGTTATATGGATGAAATAAGAACTTTCAAATGGTCACCATTCCATGTTGAGTTGCATCAGTGGTCATGGAGTCAAGGTTTGTTAAAAACGATGTGACCAGAGGATGGGGACATGCAGTTACAGTTACAATTGCATCCAGTTTAAAGAAGTTTTACTCCAGCACATTTAGTAAGTGCAGTAAATAGTATGAAGTGGCAGTAAAGAATGACTTTGGAGTAGTCATCCTGTGAACATGTTGCCAGAAGTAATTTGTAGGGATTGCTATGTTAAAATGTGGTCAAGCATTGAAGGTGTCCTTGTCACCGCTTTGGTTTGTCATATTTGTGGACGCAACCTAGCTGAAGTCTGGAAAATGTTTGATTTGGTGACACTGAGGTGCAGTTGCAGATGTGCAGATGAACTTGTCCTTTTAGTCAAAGCGCGAAAAGTGAGCAGTTTGTTGCTGAATGTGGCACGGTCCCAAGTTTGAGATTGGGGTTCTGTCCCAAAGAAGGAAGGGTTACTTAGCATCTTCTTTAGAATCTTGACATTGACCTTTGGTTCTGCATATTTCCTGTTATAAAGCTAATGATGGAGCTGGCTGCGATGTTAAAGACAACAGTAAAATGCTAATAGATCTTCATTTTGAGCCTCACATATGGTCACACGCTTGGAGTAGGGTTACAAGCAGTGAAAATGTGATTTCTCAACACTGAAAGGATATCTATATCAAGTTGCTGCATCTTGGCATTGAAACAAAACACTTCCACCTCCTGGAGTTTGGGACAATTCCTGATTTCTTGAGAATATGAAGTATGGAAGGCTGTTGTCTCCCAGTTATCATTACAACCATGGCATGAATAGACGGGTGGTTGGATATGATTGGCTTAAAAACACATACTTGGGCACCTCTTTTGTCAAGAAACTGATGATGAGAGCCCTACTGTATCTATACTGAGGACACAAATCACGTGTCTCAAAAGTTAAATGAAATTGAAAAAAATTGTTATACTTGTTATAAGTCATTCTAATCTACTGTTTCAAGTTGGTTAAGTTTTAGGGACTGAATGAATGTGTGTATGGCTTGTCCTGGAATGTCTTGGAAATAAAACAGATTTATAAAAGAGCTGGAAAACCCTTAAGATTTCTATTTTGCAATACTTCTAGACCTCCATTCTCCATGTTTCAGTCTAGTGACACCATGTTGGGTTCTGTTCAAGCTTAAAAAAACAGACACCCAAAACAAAGTAATAAATAGAAACATTATCCATATAATGCAGCCACACAACGGTACACCCTGGCCTACATAGCAGTTCCTGCAAACCTCTTGGCAGATTGTAGTGCTGCTGGAACCAAGCTCCCTATTTTAACCTTGCAGATATCACAGTGTGGTTGCATTTTTACGAGACAACAGCTGCAGTTTTGTGCATGACTGAATCTTTTTTTGTCTTAAGCACAATCTTGCATGCAACATTCATGGTAGAAGCATAAACAGAAAAAAACAGGACATACAAGGGGTGGACACAATAGCATTACCACTGACCAGTACAATATCACTGTAGTGAATGCTGCAACTGAAGCTGTTTTTGTTGGGACTGTATCAGAGCTACGTTTATTCAATATGTCCTGTTACATAAAGAAGGTGGACTAAGTAATGCAGATCCACCTCACACTACAGTTTCAACAGTTAGTATAGAGAGAAACAAACATTTTTCACACAATCATAGAAACAACTGAACAGAACTTGTACAGAACATTTCACAAATGGAGCAATTATTGCAGGGCTACAGTTGTAAATAAAAGTTTACATACACTTGTAAAGACCATGTATACTAAGGCAGTCTCGAATTTGAAATGACTCCTACAGCTCTTAATTTTCTATGATAGCATCATTAAAACACGTCTTTGTCACAAAAAACAATCAAGCATTTTGGTTCTTTCATAAATTTAATATAGATCTTCTGGTAATATGACAAAATCTGCTGGGTCAAAAATATACATACAGCAACTTCAATTATCAAATTTGGTGAAGTAGAAAGTTGTGTTAATCTAATTTTCATAGTGGCATGGCCTCTTTACTTCTCATGAGTGATTATGATTGACTACAGCTGCTGACTCCTCTGAGCCAATTTGAATTAGGCCTTTTTGATACACTTAGCCAGAAACACTACAATGAGAAGAACAGAGGTGCTCAGTACAGATCTGAAAAAGTAAATCATTGACTTGAACAAGTCAAGAAAGTCACTTGGAGCCATTTGAAAGAAGTATAAATTTCAAAATCATCTGTGTAAACAATTGTAAGTATAAAGTGCATGGTACAGTTGTATCACTGTCACGATCAGGAAGAAAACACAAGGTATCACCTGCTGCTGAGAAAACAATTGTTCAGGATAGTCAAGAGTCAACCAGGAATCACCAAAAAGCAGGTCTGCAATGAATGAGAAGCTGCTGGAACAATGGAGTCAGTTTCCAAGTGTGTTTTACATTGCCATGGGCCGAGAGGCTACTGTGCAAGAAGGAAGCCCTTCCTCTAGAGACAGCACCTTAAGGCCCGACTGTAGTTTGCTGCTGATCACATAGACACAGTAAAGGCCTTCAGGAGGAAGGTTCTGTGGTCAGATGAAACAAAAATTAAGCTATTTGGCCATAATGACCAGAAGTATGTTTGGAGGAGAGAAGGTGAGGTCCTTATGCTCAGAAACACCAAAACCTACCATCAAGCATGGTGGTGGCAGTATTATGCTCTGTTGCTGTTTTGCCACCAGTATAACTGGCAGCTCTACACAAAGTAAATGGAATAGTGAAGAAAGAGGATTACCTCCACATTCCTCAGGAAAACCTAAAATCATTAGGCAGAAGGGTCTTAAATGCAGTTGGGTGTTCCAGCAAGACAATGACCTAAAACATACATCAAAAATGATAAAGAATTGGCTAAATCGGGCCAGAATTAAGGTTTTAGACTGATCTCCCCAAAGTCCTGACTTAAACCACATCAGGAACCTGTGGACTATGCTGAATAAATAAATCAGTGTCAGGAAGCTAACAATTTACTTAAAATTGAAATTAGTTCAAAACCAATTCTGTCAAGAGGAGTGGTCAAAAATACAAACAGGAACTTGCCAGAAGCTTGTGGACGGCTACCAAAAGTGCCTAACTCAGGTGAAAATGGCCAAGGGACATTTAACCAAATATTAGATTTGCTGTATGTATATTTTTGACCTGGCAGATTTTGTCATATTTCCAAAAAATCTGAAATAAATTTATGAAAGACCCAAAATGCATGACTGTTTTTTTTGTGACAAAGACATGTTTGAGTGATTCCATTATAGGAAATTAAGGGCTGGAGGAGTCATTTGAAACTCAAGACTTCCATGATATACATTGTCTTTACAGGTGTATGTAAACTTTTGTTCACAACTGTAAATTGTATGGAATTTTTCATGTAGTACAAATTCATCTGTTATTGTGTCCACCACCTACAGACTGGCCCCAAGCAGATGTTCATACTGTAACCAGTGTCTGTGGTGCCCTTTGCAGATGTGAATGAGTGCCAGGACCCCTCGTACTGTAAGAATGGGAGGTGTGAGAACACGCCCGGCTCCTTTCACTGTTTTTGCGACCCTCCCCTCACCTTCAGTGCAGCGCTGAAACAGTGCGTCTATGACGGTGGGTAAAATCAGCGTCAGCTCACCTGAGCCTGGCCTCTTAAAATGAGTTTTGGCTTACCTCGACATCTGCCACTCATGTTACTCTTTGTAATTCCTCCCAATGTGTGTCCCATCTGGCCAATTCTGGCTTTACGATATACCCTTTACCTTTTTACGCGCTTTTATAGAGACAGTTTCCTATTCTTGGACAGAAACCACTTTGTGTAGTTATATCGAATGAAAGCACAAAACAGAATCAGAGTATGTTAGAATACATGATCACTTTTAGCAGTTTCACTGCATGTTTTTGCTCAAAACAATTTGTCTCATTTGTCTGTACTATTATGGATGATTTGTTTAGAGAAAACACAGACTCAGCATCTGAGAACATTTAGTGGAGAATGTCCTGAGCTCACTAGTGATACTCTTGCATGCAAGATATATGAGTCACAATATTTGAATGTTTTTGAAGCCAGTGGGCTGCCATTAGCTGGTTTATTATTTGTAATGAACACTACAATACTTTTTACATCTGACAAAATAGCAGTGAAGACTGGAAACAAATAAGAATTGTAGGTGTGAACCTGTCACTTTTGATAATTGTAATCAGGCTGCCAGCTACACTGTACATGTTAATATCTCTTATGGACCTGGTTGTGAGTTTAAGTGTGATAACAATGTAAAACTGGTTCTTATTTGCAGATATCACATTTTTGGCACTTTTATGTGGTAACCTGAACATTTGTTTGCACATTTTAATAGTTGTAAGTGTAAACGAATAATACAATTAGCATCAATGTGCCACAGTACTTCATACTGCATGAACAGCATAGCTGGTTGAGTTGGGTCTTTTCTTTCACTTTATCTGGTACTTACAGATAGTCCAGGTGATGTGTTCATTTTTTTCATAAAAGCACGAAACTTTATACATTTTTACAGTTTAGAAATCTGAACATTTTAATCACACAAAATGCATCTTGAGAGTCATGGTGGCCATTTTACTTTCTGTCATAATCAAATTGTGTATTTTGCACCATATATCCTGAAACAAGTATTATAATACAGTAAAGGTGAGGTCTGCTCATTGAATGTCAAGCATTACAATGATATCATACACAGCATCATAAACTGTTCAGTATAATAGTTAATGGTGAAATCTGAAGATACAGAGACTGTAAAGAGTAGAGCAATATTCAAAATGAGTGTCTTAACTTAAGAAATGCAAAGATTCACTTCAAAAAATGTATTTCAGTGGCACATTTTGATTGTTTTGTTGTTATTATTGAGGCCATCCTCCATACTGACACAGAGCTGCGCACTTAAAGGAGGATGATAATGTAATTTTCTTCTCACAACATCTCTGAATTCACCGTTAACTATTCACCTGGATAGTTTATGATGCTGCATTATAGTATCATTGTAGCCTTTGACCATCAAAACAGAGACACATGTCACTTTTTTCTGTGTTATCAGGAAATATGGTGCAAAGTACATGGCAAATCCAAACTTTGACAGGCCATCAGACTGTCCATCAAATTTCATGCATTTATGCAAAAGTGAACATCATTTCCAATATCACCAGCACTAAGAATGGATTTACTGCACGTCATATTAGGCTGAAAAGATGTTATTGCCCACTGTATTATGACGTATACTAATTTCGTCACTGTGGCTCATAGATGCATGGAGAAGCTCCTGACCTCTGTCATGATAACAAGTCTGTACAGATAATAAATGAATGGACACTTTTCACACATTATTATTTGACTGAGGAATATTTAAGTGGCTTTTATAACTTTGAAATGAACATTTATTGAGGTTTTAATGTCCATCCTTAATGATGAGACTGTGAATGTCACAAATAATGTAAGCTGATGTAATGACTTTCCTCCAAGCCAAATATTGCACACTTTTAAAGAATTCCCTGTGGCGCATGCTGAATACACCTGAAATGACAGTGGTCCTTACTTCTTTTGCAACAGACTGTTTCACACAAACCTCATATTATTCCTAGAGCTTGGGGCTGTCAGGATGTCACTTTCTCTACTTTAACAGTGAATTTCAATGCAAATAAAAGGAACTTTATTCACATCTGAGAACATAAAAATTCCATGTCTGTCTGTCATCCTTAGATCGCACTGCAGCCCACAAGGATGTGTGTTTCCTGCAGGTAGACGAGGGTTCGATGTGCAGCCAGGCCAGGAACGGCATGGTGGTGACTTACTCGGAGTGCTGCTGTCACTACGGTCGAGGCTGGGGGCCCGAGTGTAACACCTGTCCGCCCAGAATCTCAGGTGAGCCGACTGAAGGGTCCCACTGGCCTCTCATGGTACCACTTTGCCTTCCTCTTGAACTAAAAAGAAGTTTATTCCTGTGCAGAGATGTTCAACCGTCTGTGTCAGATGCATCTCGAGACTGAGTCCGATGGGGAGCCGGATTTCCTGGCAGCTTTCGCCAACTACAACCCAGGTGAGACCACCTTTGGTGTCCATATGTCAGGCACTCTATCTATTCACCCTCAACTAAGCCTTATTTATTTACCTACACATTTTCTGTCTTCCTTTGCCTGTTTGTTCATAAAAAGGTGACAGTTCAGAAGAGGATTCAGACGAGTGCAGCTGTGCAAATGGTCGCTGTGTCCGTTCCTATCTGGGCACCATGTGTGATTGTAACCCAGGCTTTAGGCTAGACCACTCCCGTACCCGCTGTATAGGTTGGTACATATACAAAAAACATTTTCAACATCTTTTTTTCATGAAAAACTTTTTGACGAATGCATATGCATACATGGGAACTTTGTGTCTTTGAATGATGTTTCATTTACTTGTTGATAAGTGCTTGTGTTTATTTGTTCCAGACATTGACGAGTGTGCAGAACCAGGAGCTCGCGTTAGTCCCTGCAAGAACGCCCGCTGTGTGAACACCGCCGGCTCGTACAAGTGCTTCTGCAAACATGGCTTCGTGGCCACACGCAGGCCAAACGTATGCGCCCGTCGCAGAACTCGGTAACCTCCGTGTGTCACTCTGTTTTTCCCTGTCAAACTCTCTCCCCCCCTTGTACATGCTGTACGTACACTTCTCTTTCATGGTACAAACATGGGACTGTGTGTACGCAGTGAACCTAAAAAAACACGTGTTCACATCAGGAGCAACATCATAGCAACGGCTCATATGAAACGTACAAAACATATCACCGTCATCTCCTCTCTCACTTGCCATTTCACATTTAAAAAAAGTACTCGATTAAGACAAGGAATATGGTTGTTTATTATTTTTATTGTTAAACATTTTTTGTAATTATTGTTTTTTTAAAACTGTTTTTGTAGTTCAAGTTTAAAATGTGCATATTTGTGATCTCCCTGTTGCATTGATCTTAATTTGAATCTCTGTTCTCAAACAAACTCTTGTTTTAATAAGGAAATGTGTTTCAAAGATGTCTATGGTATGACATTCTCTATACCATAGAAATGAACTTTTACATGATGCGGTATTCCCCTTTACATTCCCATTTAATCTGCATTCTCTCTTGCTTAATTCTAAATTGTATTGTCCAGCCACACTTTGCTGATTTTGTTTTATTGTACAGTTCGTTCAGCAGAGATGTCCCTGTCCTACCATTGTTTATTTGTTGATGTAAAATATGAGAAACCTGAGGTTTTTGTATAATTTGACATGTGCACCCAAGTGTACTTAAGCAAGATTTTTTTTTAAAAAAGAAGTTCATGCACTAAGCAATGAATATAGTGGGAATATTTGCTAAATGTAGCTTTTTTTCTGGAAAACCAAGAAAGTTTAACATCTATTGTCATAATTGCTGCATCAAAGTATTTAGAAAACCAAAGAAGCTGTTGTGATAAGAAGAATCTAATTAAAAAAAGAACGTGTCAACCAGTCATGCATTTGTCTCTCTTGTGTTTTGGAGGCAATAAGTTTTGTTTGCCCATATGAAGACGTGTCGTAAACACAGAAAATACTGATGCCCTAAGTTCCGACAGACACATTCAGACAGTGAGCCACAGAGTTCTCGAGGTTAAGAAGTTATGCAGGACCGTACTGTGGATGATTCAGTGTTGCCTTTCAAGCACGCCTAGAAAGCAAATAAACCCAGCACATAGCAAGGTTTCCATACGTCTTCTATTAGGTTTCTTCTATGTTATTTTGCTTTTTACTTCAATATACAAATCTTTGACATTCATATTTTATTTTTTTTTTTACTGATTTTGGCTGGTTAACATGCTGTTTTGTACACATTTGCATTTTTAAAGGCGTTCTTTGGCTGCTCCACACATAGTACTGAATTAATATTTTAAACCAAATGTTTTGCAGCATCAAGACTCATCTTGTTTTTATTTTCATAAACGGAAAGGTTTCGACTATTAAAATGGGAGTGATTTTTCTGCTCCTTCTGTGCTGCAAATTATTCCCCGGAGATGTTTGTGCAACCAGATTGTTGCTGTAACCTTTTTTTAAAAGTCACAGATAAACTATGATTCTCTTCTATTTATTTATAGATATGCAAATATACAGTGATCTAGGTACTTATGGAAAGAACACAATTAATCATTATATGTGGTCCAAGAAGTCTGAAGTTTTTGTTATTGGGTCTAAATAACCCCCCAGACCAAGTTCCTGCCAGTATTTTTTATAATTTAGGCTTGGATCTTGTGCCATCTGCTAAGAATATCTGAGTTAATTCTGTTTTGCTGCTACAGAAATACCTCCAGATTTAAATCATCTCTTTTTTAATGACACTCGTAAACTGTCCAGTGGAGAAAATTAAATGTGTAAGTAATGTGTTTTTTTATGGAACATGTTGAATTATTCTACCTAATTGCAAGTGTAATCCAGTTCAGCAGGTCATGCAAACATTAAAGGTAACACAAATAAACTCCAACATGTTCTAGTAGTAGAATAAGTACTTCAAAAATAAATGAATGATTCACTTTGTTTTAATTGAGTTTTAATAGCATTTCTTTAACCAGCTCTACTCAAATATCACACTGATTCAAATGATTAACTGATAAAAGCTTAACCAAGGCACAGAAATATAGTGTAAAAAATTGCATATTAAAGCTGTAGTAAACCACATTTTCTTACTGTGTTTAGTGTTCACTAAACTCAATACAGCAAATGCTATCACTCATTGTAGTCGACTGCACCCAGAGGAGTGAAGGATGGACTGTATCAGAACCTGAGAAATGTACTTTTGAATGTTTTCTTTGTTCACACACAAAGCATGATTTCAATATCTTACAAATACAACAGTAACAAAGTGCTATAAATACCTCAGTGCTGGTGGTTCAACTTTGAGCAAAATGTTCATGGAGAGGTGGAACCAAGACCACAAAGACCTTATGAGCTACCTGAAGAACAGTGTCACCTTGTGGCCTCTTTGTGTTACTATAATTCCTACAGTGAACACAAGCAATGCTTTGTGGAAGTTAATGTAAAATGCAAGTTTTTCACACCAGAGGAACCAGAGCAGGGCTTGATTTGTAGAGAAGGTCATAGTGTCATAGTCAGCATGAGGGCTACAGGTCAAATTGCTGAATTGTGGTGGTTTAAGATTTCTTTTGTACAAATACATTTTCCTTTGCTTTCTTTTTCATCCTAAATTTTTAAATTGTTATTTGGCTTCATCTCATCTTCTGCTGCTATTGTTATTTTAGACATACATATTCTCTGAATTTATTTCCAACTGTTTTTGTTTTGAAATCAGGTGAACTCTTACATTTTGTTTTATTCTGTTGCATATCTTTGTCTTCTGTTGTTCGTTGTTCTTTTGTAGATGTGTCTAAATGTAAAAATACAGTTTGTCTTGATCATATGTTCTTAGATATGAACCTGACTTCATCTGAGTGAAAAAGAGTAATTTTGACTTGAAATTGTGGGCTGATTGTGTTTCTATAAATCATGCAGAGAAGCAGCTGAGACTCATACATAGAGAATGACATCGATGTGCAGGCCAAGCCTCCAACGTTTATAACCCTTGCCTTGACTGTTAAAGCTGTTTAGGAATACTACTAATATCACACTTGTCATGACCTAAAGCAAACTTTTTTTTATTACATCCTGATACACATATAGACTGTAAACTATTTGTCCAGGTAACCTTTACAATGTTTGTTTGTTTCAGCTGAGAGCAAGTACACAGAGTACCTGACTATGCCTGAATCCACTTA
>OMNN01001295.1:3981-16134 GCA_900302755.1 Chromis chromis | reverse complement strand
CTTATGACAGAAGATCTGCACAATAATAAACATGATCACGTCCATCAGTGGTCATGTCCTTAAATGTTGTATGTTGGAATAATATATATAATATCATATATTAATCATCTTAAGTAAGATGATAAAAAACATTGCCTTTACTAAAAAAATAGTGTGTTGTTTATGTCATTCAGAATATTCAGTGCTTTACAGATATTTCATTGTATTTTGGTAATTTTGCAGTTCACATTCAAATCATATTCAATCAATCATTCAAATTTAAAATCATCAAATAAGCTGTGTAACTTGAAATTATGATTTTGTTTGACTTGGGTTAACTAAATTAGCCTAATTAACTTAATTAGTAATGGATTTCTCTAATATCACTATTACCACTCTTTTATAGTCTTTCTCACTATTTAACACTATTTCCCCATGTTCTAGTTGTCTTTTCTGTCAGTGCTAGTAATGCATGGTTTGAAGTCTGCATATGTTAAAGTTGTAAAAATCAGGTGGTTAAGCTCATGAGAGATCAGGCTTTACATGAACTTCATAGTAATAAAATAAACACAAGTGTACCTGAGAGAAAATGCAATATGTAATATTTCAGTTTTTGATTGCTCAATAATGAAAATAATGCAAAATAAATATTGTTGATATACACCGATCAGCCACAACATTAAAACCACTGACCAGTAAAACCAGTGAATAACATTGATCATATTGGTACTATGTGGGGTTCTGCTGGAAAACCTTGGATTTTGGCATCTGTGTTGATGAGACTTAGACACCCAAATAAACATTGTCCCAGAACAAGCACACTCCCTCATACAACTGGCAATCCCAAATGTCACTGGCCTACCCCTGCAGGAAAATGCACCCCACCACATGGCAAAAACATCAAACAATCAGGAACATCTTGAGGAACATGACAATGGCCCAAGATGTTGATTTGACCTCCAAACGTCCTAGACCCCATTCTGATCAATCATCAACAGGATGCAGTGGAACAAGTTGGATTGACAGAGGCCCCACTGCACAAGCCAGAGTACCCAAAGGATCCACGTCCTGGTGCCAGACCCCATAGGACACCCTGAGAGGTCCTCTTGTCCATGCCCAATGGTTCAGAGCATTTTTGAGCACATAAGGGGGACCAACACACTATTAGGCAGGTGGTCATAATGTTATGCCTGATTGGTATATATCCACTTTGGATTTTTTAACATTTGGTATATTGGATGCTGTTTCCATCTACACTTAAATATTATAAATGCTAGTATGATTCTAGAGTGTACAACAAAGAAATACAATGTAGTTTTGTGCATAGGGAAATAAATCTTTCTTTTTTCTTGTTGTCAGTGATTTTACATTCATACGATGTTATATGACATTTCCTGATTTTTGTTTGTTTGTTCTGGAAATTAATAGTCTACTACTCCTTCACGTCTTTTTTTTTTTTGCAAATAAATCAGAATGTACTGATTTGTATTCGACGAGTAAAATTCCTGGTGAAACATTTGGAATTTTGTGCCTTTAAAATAGCGCTACCTCTCTTGAACTCATCTCTACGGATTTTGCACATTATCTGTCTTTGTGTTAAAGGGTAGAGTCTGGAAATGTGTCAGTGCTGTGCCACTCTGCGTCTGTCATAATTATTAATTTTCGTAAGTTTTGTCACTAAGGTTTCCCCCACCCTAACAGATGGCTTTGAACTCGTCACAGAAGGCTTTGTCTGTAATCTCCTGCACAGTGCTGCTGTCCTCACCTGTCACTTCCATCTAGCGACCGTGACAATCAGAGTGGATACTGTTCAAATTTACCTGCATGGGAATGTCAAGGTGGCGGTGGAGAGGAGGGGAGGGGCTTTGGGAGCAGAGTGAGTCAGAGGGAAGAAGAAGAAGTAGTCACACAGAGGATTGTACATCTGTCAGCTTGTCTGTGTGGAACAGACGAGGGAAGCTGCTGTGAGATTTACACTGGTTGCTAAACGTTCTGGTGACAGTATATAATTATTAACCTTGACATGTACAACAAAGGCCTGCTGTGCATTTCATTTTGCAGGAGCGTCGCGCTGTTTACACATTTCACGAAATATTACACAAGAGCTTCAGAATCACTGATTCTTTGTTCCATGTAATCTAATAGGATGAATACATCGGTGAGTATCTTGATTTGCCTGTTTCTGGTTGATCTTTTTGAGCAGTTTGGGCCTATTTTTCACAGCGACGGAGACGTGGGGGGAGAGAGTCAGGGAATGACATGGAGCAAATGAACCAGCCAGGTGGGAACTGAACTGGGAAGTCGGTGCACTCATGCCTGAGTGGTACGCACCCTAACCAACCGTACTTTGATGCTTAAACAAATGAACACACATTAGAGCTGATTTGACATTAGCTTCGTTACACATTCAGATCTCAGATGTGTCGCTGTATCACGTGCGAGTGATTTGATTAATTAATGCATTAGTCATTTTTTCAGGCAGTTTTAAAACTCACTGGTGAATCATTAGTGACTCTTCTTGCAGAATTTTGGCCCAAGGACAACTATGAGCTGTTTTTTTTTTTTTTTTATCCTTGGCTGCACTTTTAAACTGCCATTAAGTGAGAGCAGATTACAGATCATCACAGAGCAACTGTAGATCTTTTGCAGCATGATTGTACCTCGTAGTGATCCGCTGTAGCAGAAAAAACATCAGCTGCAATTCTGTTTCTTCTTTGAAAGCAGTAAAAAGTATTCATTTTTGTGTGAAAATGATGTAGTTGAAAGCAAAATGGAAAGAAACTGGTTGACCAAAAGAAGGAAAAAAAGAAAGGCATTTAGGATAACATGATAGACAGCATTTTAGAGCTGTGGTGCTTATGGTGGAGAATAGGATGTAGGAAATACCACTCTTTATTCACCCTGAATGCAAAATACAGTTACAAGTTTGTAATTTTTTCTGACCAAATTCAAATTTTAGCATCCAAACTGTGGGTGCCTGGTTGCTGCCATATCACTAAATAACTTTTTGCCCCACTAAACTACTCAAAATGGAGAAAAGTGCCATCAAACCATTTAGGACCTTCAATCTGTGGCAAGCTTGAATGATTGATGGAATAACTGCGGATAAAAATCAGGCTTTTTGTTGCCTCTAGGAACACAAATGCCTGCTGCAACATTAACAAGAAAGAAAATCCGTCAGTGGCGGCACCACGGATGAACAAAACAATGCCACTTGATGTTTTTTGTAAGTAACAGCCCTAAGACATAATAACTGCTCAGAGTATTTGAAGAGTATTGACTTGTGCGGTGTCCAAAATGGCTCGCAGCACTTTTGTAATCATGAATTCATCTGCCTTCCACAAACCCTGTAAACAAAATACGGGGAACAGCCACCTTTTGTTGCAGATTTTGACACAGCACTTGATCTTAGACCCTTTGGACTTATCTGGTCAGTTTGAATTTAAAGTCTTATGGTTTATTTTCTTATTTTTTGTGTAAAAGATTATTGACATAAAATAAAAATTGGGGGCAGTGGTGGCCTAGTGGTTTGTGAAGCGAACTTGTAACCGGTGGGTTGTCGGTTCAAGTCCCCGGACTGGCAAGAGGTTGAGGTGGGAAAAGTGAGAGCGACCGCTTGTCCCAGTCACCACCACTGTGGGCCCTTGAGTATCCTAGTATGTATAGTTAAGGTTATCTTTGAATGGGTCAAATGCAGAGAAGGATTTTCTCCAAGGGGATCAATAAAGGTTAGATTATTATAAAAAGGAACTAAACAAGTACCTGAACATATAGAGTCTGAAAGAGCCTGGAGTATTTTAACTTTAGACGGTTGCACTGTGGTTGCTCAATGTACACATTGCTAGGAAACAGCTAAATTAGTTCTTTATAATTAGGTCATTCCTCTTCTGTACATACAAAGTGGTACATTTATGAACTGACATTTCATTGTTTCTCTCAGAGATGAAGATAGAATACCAAGCGAAGTCATTATATAGAGTCTTTGTAATACACTATTTGATGTGCATGCTGAAAGATTCTGAAGCAATGTTGTGAAAATCATGGCTATGGACATAGATGAAAAAGAGCAGTATAGAAAGGCAAGCTTCAATCAAAGGATAAACTAGAGGCAATGAAGAGACCACTGCAGCGGAAACACTGGAGAAAAAAAATTACATTATGAGCGAGATGCCAACAGCAAGAAGGAAAAGAGATCAAATTGCAAGAAAAGAGACACCAAAGAAATCCACAATAAAGAAAAACGTCCAAAATGAGATTGTGCAAGCCCAACTGTGGGAAAATAAGGATGAACGCAACAGAGAGGAATCGGGAACTACTGAGGAAGAATACTGAATGAAGTGAGAATGAGAGAGGAATGGTCGGACGAAAGAAGTTTTCTTGATGACCTCAAGACTTCAAAAATCTTTGCAAGCGAACAAGGGAACCATAGAGGCAGATGAAAGAAGAGAGGGATGAAAAGAATAATAAAGCAGAGCTGAAACAGGAGCTAAAGGAGGCGGCTGAGCAAATGGAGGAGATGGAGGGAGAGAAGCTTGTGTGGGTTTGAAAAGACAAGAGAGAGGAGGAGACACGCAGACAGAAAAATGGAGAAAATGAGGGGGATCTGTGGATGGGGAGGCCAGAGATGAAGAAGAAAGAGACCCTGATGAAGGCGATTCCCCCCCACATCATGGTCTCAAAGATAAAGAAAAACTTTGAAAGACAGGTGGAGGAGAAGGACAGAGAGAAAGCAAATCGGAGGAAAAGTTTGGGGGAGATCTGTGGATGTTTTTCCCCTGCTGGAGGAGGTCTAAACCGAAACTGCTGACAAGAAACGGAAAACAACAAGCAGACAGGGAGCAGCAAAGGAACCGGTTAATAATGCATTAATGCAACCGTAATTACAAGTAAGAAATGTCTCATGATTCCTCCGCTATATTCAGATTTTTGTATGAATTCTTACACCATTACCTGTAAAATGAAATGACTACACACCTGTTTTAGTTGATAAAGGAATAATAATAATAAAAAAAAACTGTTCTTCCAGGAAAGAAACTGTAATCCTCAAACCTTTAAACATTTATTCCTTCTGATGATTCTCGACGCCCCCAGACAGAGACGTTCATAACGTGTGTTTGAGGATAAAAGTCAATATACTTCTTCTTTTTCTTTAAAAAAAAAAATTTAATTATTATTAATCTGACAAGTTTAGATGGAGCACAAGGAGAGGTTGTTTGAGAGAGGAGTGGTGGCAATTAGGTATTCCTCCAGGCACAGACAGGTGGAACTAGATGGGCACTTTTATCAGGATTTAAAGGTGCAGCTGATTAGATGGCAAAGACTTGCTGAATAATAATTTTTATCGGCGACAAGAGTGTCAGAATTGTGGAAGCTGATGGTGAGATACTGTCTTAGATGAACTGAAAACTGAATTATTGTGAACAGACAGCTTCCTTTGAGCTTCTCCTGCTGCCGTAGTTCAGATTGTACATGTGTTGTTATACAGTCGACTATAGAAGTAAGTGACTGTTATTCAATGTTTCTCCACTTCCCTTTTTGGCAGAATGGTGTATGGGTGAGTCTGTTAAAGAAGAATAGCATATTTTTTGTGTGTCTATGCTGTTTTGGGGGGAAAAATGTGGACCTTTTTTCTTCTTTGCCACTGAAGTCCCAAGAGCTTCAGCAACAACCCTGAGGGTAGAAAAAGAGGCGGAAGCCAGCACTGCAAACAAAAAGAGAATTTATGGAGCTTCCATTAATGCTCACCACTGTCAGAGCATCCGCAAGGTCAGAGGAGCTGCCGTCCGACTCGTGTCGCTGAATGGATAAAAATAAAAGCTCGTTTTAATTAAGCCATAAAAAGAAATTAGATTCAGTGCCTCCACAGATATTTTTAATTAAGAAGGCAGATACCCTAGTTTGTGAATAAAGTCTTACGGCCTACTTAATGCGTAAATGACACATTTGCAGAAGTCATAATTAACGCTGAAATTATTTATAACCTTAACCATAAAAAAAAAAAAAATAATCACTATACTGTATGGGGCTTTCCTCTAGCATCAACTAGTGCTGGATGTGTGTGTTTCTTTTTGTCATCTATCTTAAACCTCTTTCAAACATTTCCCTACTGAAACCATCAGAATGGTCATTACTGAGACTGTCAGCACTGCCAATCAAGCTGTGCACTTGATTGCAAACACTAGATGGCAGCAATGTACCAGACTAGTATATCAGGATATCTAAATAGACCACTGTAACATGTTTACTCTAATGAGACTGAAATTCTGTTTCGCATCAGCTGGTGCCAAACACAGGTATATTGCATATTTCACTGAATGGCAAACAGCTGAATCTTGTGTGATGTGTATTGCTGAGAGAATAACATAGAAAACGGAAACATGAACTGATGCTTTCTCTCTCAACGCTTCTATTGATTACCTATTGGCTTTTCGAAATCGATAGACCTAACATTTCCTGACCAGAGAGCAGAATGGAAGGTTACTCCTTGGCATGAACACTGACCCCCCTGCTGATCTGGAACAGATTGAATTAGAAACTCCATCAGTCGGAGCCTCGACCACTTCCTGAGCACCATGCTGTGAGACTGGATTGGATCTGCCTCAAAGGAAATCATCTCCCAAAGTCTGTATTAACACCATCTTGCCCCCCTGCCAAGTTAGGCCAACCTGTTCCACTTGTCCCCTTGCGAGGGTTACAACTGGCACAGACGGCAGTAGGTACCTTTAAATGCGGTCCAAGGCCTGATTCTCCAAAGGTGGGCTTCTGATTAATTGAGCTTGAGTATATGCAGCCTAGCCAATGACAGATACTAAGTACAGGTGCCATGTTCAGGCAAATAGCCCTCCATCTTGCCCCTGATGACTCATTCAGCACTGCGGAATAGAGTGGGAACTCCCTTGAAGCTCCATCTTGAATAGCGGTGCTGACCAAATGCACAAAATTTGAACATTGCCAGGGAGATGGCTTCCCTGTGATCGATATCTCGTCCATGACGGCAACACCTTTGCGAGGATTCAATTTAAATTCCATCTCATTGAAAATGTATTCCTATTGGCTGATCATTGTCCATACACTCAATTAAATGCCACTTTCGCTGTTCAGTGAAGATCAGTGAGAAATGAAATAGGTTGCTACCATGGTAATGGTCTACTAGCCCTGCAGTCAATTTTAATCTACTGTCTACAAGCCAGTTATTTCATTCTGTAAACAAGTCATGCTTTTGCATCTTTGTCCCATGCTGCTGATGGCTAACGATGTTTGATGGCATAGTGGGAGGCTTCCAGCCAAGCACAGCGACTGTGTGAGAAGTAATTATTGTGCATATATAAACATACACTTTACATGCGCACACCTACAGTCTCTCATGCAGATCTAAGCATGTACACATATGGAGACATATACACAGAGGGCATGTTCGCTGTGTGAAAATAAAGCTCCTAACTACCACAGTAAGACTACAAAAAGACAGTTAGGCACAGTTCTTCTCCCTGGAGACAGAAAGAAACCTGTCTGTACTGCTGCAGAAATGATCTCTAACTGCCTTCTGTTGTAAATACGCTCATGTTTATGGCATTTTAACAACAAATGGCATGCAAAATGCAATACCTAGACTGCGAGTGTGTGCATATTTGCGTGCACATGTGTGTGTTTGTATCTTGTGCGGATTGTACACTGGCATTTACAGCTGTGCCTGGATATCATGAGAATACATCGCTCTCTGTAGCTCAGGCAGTGAAAGCAGCTGAACCAGTCACTTATGATTATACTTATCACCCTCTTCCGAGAGCACAGGAAGCTGGAGAGAGAAGAGCGGGAAGAGGGAGGACGAGGGGGGGACATGGGGGGGAAGAGTGGGAAGGAGACGGGGAGGGCAGAGAATGTGTGTGGTTAAGTGAGTTGTAAAAATTTACAGCTAAAATGGGATTTCTGTCTGCGATGAGCCACACTTGGAATGATATGAGCCTTACAGAAAAGATAAGGCAAATATTTAATAGTGTAGCCAGCAGAATAGAGAAGTGCAGCTGCTCCATGTGAACCTGCATGAATTACAGGACATACTTTAAGTTGAACGTTCAAACTGATAGAGCTTAAGTAGTACAGAGTTATTACAGCCAAGAGGTCTGGACTGCTGCCTTGTGGTGCACACACTCGCCTCCAGCTAAGTTTATGCAAAAGCCTGGTAAGATTATTATTTTTTTGTTAAATCTACGTTTATTCTTCTGTAGGTGATGTTGAGGTCTCTGTCTTCCCCTGGGCATTTCTTCTTCTTTTTTTTTTTTCATTGGCGCAGCTCTTGCCATTTTTAAATTATTCCAAGGCCTAATTCATTTTAGAGAGATGTCTTGGCAGCAGAAAACTATCCTCTATGTGGTCTTCATTATACATGGGGATTTTCATCTGAAAAATATGGAGGGAGCCAACGTGTAGGCGTGGAGACGAGGGATTCAAGAATACCCATGAAGATCACAGTGTTACCCTTTTATCATCTAACCTCGCCCATTATCTTTAACCTGGCAAAGTTTTATCTTGTTATAGCTTTCTTTGAATTTTTAAGAACTTGACACATTAATTGCCCCCTCATTTTTCTCAGAGTAATCTCTGTGACTATCACAGAAATAGAACCTGTGGCATTCAACAATAACAGCCTCGTGTAATAACACTATCTAAGATTTCTCTGAGGAGAATAAAATTGGAGAAGAACTGCCCATCTGGCTTGTATTAACACTAACGACATTTTATTTTTATTAAAGGTCCCCATATGGTGAAAATCCATTTTTATTGTGTTTTTTTTTTATGTCTTGATTGGACACATAAAAAAAAAAGCTGTGAGAACATAAGGATGTGTGCTGCTGTCATTCCTGTAGTCTTCCACCCCCCAGTCAAAATTGTATCCAGTTCATTAGTAGAAACTGAACAACCAATACCTGTCCAGCTATAAAAATGGTAAAATCCTGCCTCACTGCCCTCTGCTGCTAAGGTGAGCCATTCAGAATGAGCAGCTGTCTCACACCCTACAGGTTTATTTACTTTCTAGAGCTGCTTCTGCTAACTCTCAAATGTCTCAGCCACGAGCAAAGCACACCAAATGTTCTGCTGTTGGCTGCAACTGTGAACACAAGCCTTCATGCACAGACCAAGTGGATTGCTTTTTTTGATGGCAGTGTCACCTCAACAAAAATAAAATCCTTTGCGTTAGTGCATTGAGTGGCTAATATAGCTAACATTACCATTTATTTTTAATTGAATGCCCACAGGTCATAGCACTGTGAAAATTGAAATGCTGAGGGAAATGGTGGAAACTTTAAGACTGATTAGAAAACCAAAAAACGAAGACTGGATGGATTACAATGTATCCTGCTTCAGTGCCAGTGTTTTCATCTGTTTGCTTCTCTCCTGTTCTCTGTGTTCATATATACTGCACTGTATTACAACAAAGCTGTTCTCAATTACATATTGTTCTGTTTCTGTTGTCAGACAACAGAACAAACATGAAAAAGTAATTAAAACACAACCCATTAAAACAAAATGTTATGCATTTTGGTTCTTTCATAGATTAACTATAGGTCTTCTGGACATATGACAAAATCTACTGGGTCAAAAATTTACGTACAGCAATTGTAATCTTTGGTAAATGTCCTTTGGCCATTTTCACCCCAACTAGGTGTTTTTGGAAGCTGTTCACAAGCTTCTGGCAAGCTGTTGGTTCTATCTTTGACCACACCTCTTGACAGAACTGGTGCAGTTTAACTAAATTCGTTGGATTTCTGACACAGAGTTATTTCTTGTTTGCTTAACACTTTTTATGTGTGTTTAGGATTATTGTTTTGTTGGAACACCATGCCTCCCAACCCTCTGGCTGATGATTTTAGGTTTTCCTGAAGAATGTAGAGGTAATCCTCATTCTTCATTATTCCATTTACTTTGGGTAAAGCAGCACAGTTCCACTGGCAGCAAAGCAACCCCAGAGCATAATACTGCCACCACCATGCTTCATGGTAGGTTTGGTGTTCTTGTGGTTAAAGACCTCACCTTTTTTCCTCCAAACATATTGCTTGTCATTGTGGCCAAATAGCTAGTTTTTGTTTCATCTGACCACAGAACTTTCCTCCAGAAGGCCTTTCTTTGTCCATGTGATCAGAAGCAAATTTCAGTTAAATTTGCTGTATGTATTTTTTTTGACCCAGCAGATTTCGTAATTTTTCCATCTCTAAAAAATCCATGAAAGAACTGAAATGCATCATTGTCTTTTGTGTGACAAAGGCACATGTGTCAAGACTCAAGACTGCCATGATATACTGTACATGGTCTTTACAAGTTTGTAAACTTTTGTTGACGGCTGTATTTCCAAGCTTCTGCTCTGCACCTCTAAACAACAGATTTTCTCACTGGACATTGTCTGACAAATTTACCATACACACGTTTTAAACAACAACTGTGCTGTTTTTACTGTATTTACTTGGTCACTCAGAGAGAAAGTAAGAAGTAATAGAAATGATGGTCTCACATAGTCACGCAGTGTAGGCTGCCGTGTGGTCATCCATTTTGCAGTCAGTTACAGATGCAGAGAGTTTTCTTCCTGAAGGGGGCAGGGACAGCAATTCACCTGCATTCAAAGGTACATGCACTAAATTAAGTAGCTTAGAGCAGCGTTAAAACCACGGTAAGATTAACCATCTTAGTGTTTTTGTGAGTTGAAAAATTGAAGACAAGCTCTGGGGACATGAGACTTTCATCAGTCTGCTGAAAAATGGCATAATGTGGGATCCTCAATTGGGCTGGTGGCAAAATAAATTATGATATTAAATATTTCACCTTAAAAAGAATGTTTGCCAAACACACAACTATAATCCTATATTCATAATTTAACTAGAGATAAAAACTTTAGAGATAAAGTTTATAAAGTTAAATGAAATGAAAAAGTAAAAGTACCCATTAGGGGGCTGAATGATTACCAGCCATTTAATAAGTTGAGTTAGAACTGATTAGAAGTATTTTGTATACTGTTCAGTTTCTAACAATACATTATATTTCCCAAACTAGTATTTTGTATATTAAAACCCCAAAGTAACAATAAGATGAATAAAGTGAAGCACATATAGAACCACAAAATGGAAGCATTTAAATAAAGTGCAGCTACCACAACGTTATTTAGATTTCACTCCTGATGAAAATAAGGTACATTTTATGCCCCCCTGCTCCTCGTCATCCTACCAGCTCTACCACTGTCCGCGTATCGCTTATATTTAGACAAGGGTATCCACAGTAAATCCTAAAATCACTAAACCACTTTAACATGTGTCATTCCAGTCCTCCCACCACAATCCTTCCTCCTCCAAAACAGTTTGCTCCATCTGTGGGTCTAAGATTAGTAGACCTATAATCTCAATCGACTGATTTCCATCTAGTTAGTTCAGAGTTGTAACAAAAATTTGACGGAGAAACTAGATAATCACTGTCTCTTTTTAAGGGATGGCACAATCCAATTCCAATGATCGGGATCAGGGCCAATCAAGGCATTTTCCAGCTGATCAGTGTCAGCTTTACCGAGATAAAACCTAGACCCAATCCAATTTGTTGCAGGATGCGTCTAAAATGTCTGCAGTTAGGAAATATTTAAAATTGAAAAACCAAAGTAGTCCAGCAGTCGCTATTATTATCTGCAATGCGAGTATGTCCTGCTGCTATAGTAACAGAGGTGCATTTAATACTACCAATTTGATACAGCACCTAAAATGAAACAGTCACAGGAACACAGTTCACTCAGGTAACTTACACGCAAAGTCTGCATCGAAGCAACACACACTAGAGAGAATTTTCAGACAGCAACAAGGTCAGAAAGATTGCAGAGAGGGTAACTGAATTCATTTTGCTGGATGAGCAGTCCATCAGAAAGCCTGAAGTACCATAATTTGCCTCTGTTTGTGTCACAGGGTGATGGGGTGTGTGTGTGTGCGCGCACATGTCTGCCTGCTCTTAATCAATGCGCTTCTCCTGATGTGCAGCAGGTGTGTGATTGGGTCACAGGTGAGGGTAGTTTGGGGCACTGCTTTTGTTCCCTGCACTTTAACAGGTGACGGCAGACAGGCAGGAGGACTGAAGAGCGGTGGAGCTGACGGCAGCGGACGCGCAGGAGAGACGCTACTGAGGAGGCGCTGGTTTTGCGGCTGTGACGGC
>OMNN01001291.1:0-14114 GCA_900302755.1 Chromis chromis | reverse complement strand
CACACAAGCAGACAGCATATGCTTCTCATCAGTGCACAAACACCCTCCCCCATTAGAGCACTCTTATTTTCAAGCTGCAGCTTTCCCATATAGAGGGGGACAGATACAGGGGGTGAGGAGCCTTACCTGTCCCACACACTCCCCATCATACAAGCTCACATATTCCTGATTGCACCAGTTTGAGTTTAAATGTGAAACAGCTATGAGGTGCCAAACATGCTACAGGTTCTGTGTTGTAACCTGCTGCTTCTGTGATTTTCTTAAGTAAAATTATGTAAATGACAGCCACAGAAATAATAATTTCAGGGGGAATATAAACTGCTGATGAGTTTGTAATAATGCAAAAACAGAAAAGCTACAGGCAACAGTGCAGCCTGGATAATCAGAGCTTGTTGGTTTTGTTAAGTGCTGCAATAAATCACTTATTCACCAAACACATTAAGAACACAGTTGACAAAAAAATACTGTTTTGGAGCTGATTATTTAAAGAGCAAACTTGTGCTGGGTTAAATAGTACCTGGGTCGTGGAAGGGCACCAGGACAAAGTTTTTGATGGGTCTGGTCCTCCGGCTGAGGGTCTTCTCCAGGATCCGTGAGGCGCCCTCTATCACCTGTTTCAGATCGTCGTACATGGAGCCGGTAACATCGAACACAAAGGCCAGGGTCGAGGCGCTGTCACCGGATTCATCACTCTCCTCAACCCGGGGGTCTGCCAAGAGCCTGTGCACGCTGATAGTGAGCGCCAAAACTAGGCACTTTAATAAGGCACCGGCCATTTTTTTCAGATTTACTGCATCTGTCTGCTGGAATGAGGCAAATCACATAAAAATTTCAAAGTAGGAGAAAGTTTTTGAAAAAGTTTGGATTTCAAAGCCACTCAGAAAAAAAAAGTCTGGGACTACTTCCAGTAGATAGAAAATATATTTGGAACAATACGGCTCAGCTGAAAGACATCAGAATCCAGTGTTAAATACTTCCACAGGAGAACATCCGTGCGTAAAGTTTGGAGGAGCGTGTGGACTGGCTCTGCGCTGGAGAGCCCCTGGAGAGCTGGTGCTCTGACGCTTCAAACGGGGGCGGAGATGGGTATTAAAAGGTTCCCGAGACCCAACCTGTTTTTTTTGTGCGTGTGCGAGTGTGTGTAACTCGACCCCACTGTGACTTCGAGGCTTTAACCCTATCCAACATTCCCTCCTTCAATTTGATTTTCGCTGTGGGCCCCAAGAGACGCGGTTTTTAACAGCTTTACGCACATTACCAGCCGGGCCTGGAGTCTGTATTTTAGACACGCCGAGAACATTGTCTCAGTAACAGCCTCGTTTTTATAAATAGCCATCGTTTATATTCAGCTGACACCAATCTAATTTTATACATAGCCCACCCTGAGAAATATCCCCCTGGCATATGAATGGGCGGAATAGCTTGACGCGCCACACGGAAATGTCACTGTGCTTTTTTGCTGCTCTGGATAGAAATGTTATTGATGATTAAACTCTATCCCGGTGCTCTTGATCTCCAGCTATGACACATCTTGTCTAAGGAGATCAGACCTCACAGAGGAAGCCAGCCCTGATCTTTAGAATGTAAATAATTCAGTGGCTTCTTCCAAAGTAAGCAGTAGAGACCCAGAATCTTTTGGAGACAAGAAAGTGGCTGTTCACCTCAAAATACACTCGTGTTTTACTGCAATTAGTTACGCATGCTGCATTTGAAACTCCTATGGAATACAAAATGAATCAAAGATGTACCCGAAGGACAGAACAGTCTGCGGTCAAAGCCCCGGACCCTTCCTCCCCTTGATATCACGTGAATCTGTCCTTGATGAAAGAGAGAACAGTAAGCAGGTCTGAGCAGGCCCAGTGAGCCCAGCAACTTCAAAAGACACTGAGCCTCATTAACCCACCATCAATGCCAAGAAATCACAGTTTTTTCTTTTTTGTAGTTCATTGTTCATTACACAACCATACAGTGCAGGCTTACACCACAGAGAAAGTTGGCATGTTAGATTCAAAGCATTAACAGGCACTAAAGCTTGACATGACACCTTTCCTTATTAGTGGTGAAGCAAAGTGCAATACTGGACTGCTAATAGATTCCATTTTAAATACAACGTATTAGGGTCTGTGCAATCTTGTATTATTACGGAAGGTTTAAATTCTATAAACAGACACGTGAGCAACAGTCATTCTACCAAGCAGCTCCTTAACATGATGAAAAAACTGGCTTACAAAAGAATGAAACACTGTTTTCTATCCATTACAGACTGAGAATACAGTAATAGAAAAGTTAGCCACTTAAATGCATTTTATTCTGTGCTCTTATACTGTTAATCAACAGGTAAATGACATTTATAATTGAGTAAATTATCATTTGCATAAGGCATAAAATCAGTGAAGCTGATAAAACATCTTAATGCTCTAACTAAAATAATGCAGGAATGAAAAAAAGGCATCATCACATGCTCTGGCCTCACACAGGACAAATACCGAGGAGACAATTGCAACCACAGAGCTCGCAAAAGCTTTACAACCAGAATTGATGTCTTGTTTGTGCCTCTCAATGACCAGGGCTTTGTGGTGCTGAGGGTGGACTACGATGCCCTCAAAAGAAATACTAAACCTCAATTCAGATGTAAGCTGTGAGAATTTGCTGTGTTGCTTGACGGTGTCATTCAGGATGTAGCTGTGTAACAGTGTGGACACTAGACGCTCGTGCTAACGGGGAAATGAGAACACAATAGGATGCACAGACTGCAAACATAGTAAAATCATCCATAGAAAACCCTTTGCTACTAAAACATTCCTCCTCAAATAAAAACCCCGTTGCTCTCAAGAAAAAGGAAACCTCAGGATGTGAGAAAAATAACAATCCAACAATAATAATGAAAAATACAGTGCAATACATTTCAACACCTTTGATAAAAAATAAAACTTCATTCCATATTTATGAGGAAAAATCCCATAAACGCAGCAAAGCAGAAAATAAATTACCATTATATCTACATCGTATAATATACAGTATACTGCTGTGTAACTTTAAGTTAGTGTTCACGTTATCACCAAGTAACACATTTTTCCAGATCCTCCAGGGTTTAGAGTCTCTCCTTTTGGTGATGAAGCAGCAGAACAGTTCCTCCGAGCACTTCACGTGCATCCAGCGCTTTGCAGCACGTGAACGAGACGCACACCAACATCTCCATGGGAATTCAGCTCCTTGGACTGTCCATGGGGAAACCACAACACTGCGCTTGCAGAAATGTTCGTACACAGTCCACAACACTCAAGGGTGTACGCGGTGCCACATAGCTGTAGAAGCACAGATAAATGACTGAGGGGTTTTGCTGACATGTTTTGAATTCTCCGTCACATCAGAGGATATATTTGTTCACGATCCTTATTGGAAATGTAGACGAACAGCTACTTGACACAGTATGGCCGTGCGACAAAAGTTTGCAGTCCGCTTCTGGGTGATCAAGTTAAATGTGGCTTCCTCCCATTACAGGTGTGATGGTGCTGTATTGGCGTGTAACGGGCAGGAGGATGCTGAATTGGATCCATCTGAGAAGTTTTAAGAGGGATTACTGTTTGAATAGATCACAGTGAGTAGTGTTATGATACCTTGTTGTGTTCAGAGCATGCTGGATAATCACTAAACAGAGCTGCCGCATTAATAAAAATATGTTTTCACAGGCTTGCTTCACAGTTGACAAAACGCTGAGCAGGATGTCAACAACAATTGGCAGCGGCCAGTGCATTACATTAGGCAGTGAGAGGAGAGGGCTGTCTCACTCTTCATTCAACACTGCAAGACTATTTGATTGCCAGTAAACAAGTGGGCCTTTTGAATTATTCATAAGAACAAACTGAGAGCAGAAAGTGGCTTCTTCACTTTGGTTTCAGCCCACGGACTGAATTTTCTCTCTCTATTCTTTGCTCTGCTGAAATAAGAATTACACAGTATAATCGTGGAGCTGAAGCATGACCTGGGATTGAAAATCAGCCGAGCAGAAAAGTATGCAGGTAGTAGCTCATTAATACCTCACTCACCTTACATTTCTACACAAGTCCATCATAGAGTGACAAAGCCTGAACAATAGAGGGGTCTGCCTTTGAGCCTTCCTGGAACTCCTGCAGAGTCAGCTTCCCATCTGCGTTCTGCAACATGAAACAAAATGAAACTGACGCCTTGTAACGCTTTAACACCGACTTACCAGCAGGGGGCAAAAGAGGCTCTCGGGCTAAATAATGTTACTCCTGTTCTATGCTGTTGGGCTGATCTGTGGTTCAGTGCACTTGGATGGTGGCCACTCTCTGCTAATACAAATCACTAAGTGCTGCTGTGGTGCACAGCTACTCCTATGGGCTGATCTTGGCACTGGTGAGCTGACAAACACACCCATGCAGGCTGCGTCTCATCTTTCACTAGAGCTGAGTAGATTCTTGGAGCTGATAGAGGCGGCATTAGCACTGAGGGCTAGTGGTGTAGAAGACTGTATATGATGTTTATAGACTGCAGGCAGTGTTAGTGACGCTGGGATGGCTATAGCTAACAGCTCTAAACTTAACAGTGCCCATATCAAAGCCCCCAGGGTGGCAACAAAGGCAGATTCAGTCCTCCAAGTGGTAAATTAATATTTAACTACTGCACTTGTATCAATGCCAGCTATAGTTTGATGTTAAACTTCAGAAAATAACATCAAATGATAAATCAAATTATGCATTATTATTGTCTTTATCACTTCTGTGTTTAACGTTTAAACACTAACCTTGTCCATCATCGCAAATATGCGGTCCACTCGCTTTTCTGGTGTGTTTTCTTCCTCTGGTAACTCAACAGTGTTCCCCTAAGATAACAAATCATTACTCAATTACTCATGTTTCAAGCAACTGAGAAATATGAAGCTGATGTTTGGCAAAACTTACCACCATCTGATAAATGGCATCTACGATGTTCAACATCTCATCACGGGTTATGTAGCCATCATTGTCAAGGTCATATAATTTAAAAGCCCCTGTATAGAGACAAAATGTTCAAATATATCTGCTTTACCGCAGTGAGAAGGAGCATCATAATGTTTCTGGTGCATGAGCTCCATATTGAGATCAAAGAGCTTCTGTGATTTCAAAATGGTAATTCTTGATGTTAATATTGATCACACTCATAGGGTTGAAAGTTAAGGTTATGACTAAAGTTTAAGCTGCATGTTCTTCTATTTTAATGAAAGGGTTTGATCCTGACCCCAGCTTGCAGAAGCCTCCTGTATCTGGGTAATTATCTTCTATTTTTTTTTCTCTCAGAACCATTTAAATATTAAAAAAGGGGGGGAGGGAGTGCATCTTCTTACATCTCAGCTTTTCATCCAGAGTCCCCCGAGAAGTCACTGACAAGGCCTGGATGAACTCAGAGAACTCGATGCGTCCGTCCTACGAGGCGACAAAAGGCAGAGAAAGACAGTGAAAGGAAATGGCCAAGAGACAAGATGAGCATCATACTTTACACTTGCTGTAGCTGTACTTTGATGAACTCCTTCCTGTTCTTTCATGATGTCCTTGCTGTATTCTACTGAAAACGGGGCCAGACGTTTGCTTCAAGTCAGCTTCTATTTTTGCCCTGCACCTGGCTCTCTCCTGAGGCAGAAATATGTCACCTCTGGTCATTAGTAAGATGGATGCTACTACCTCATAGTCTAAAAGTTACAGTACACAAACATACAACCACAATATACTGGGGGGCAACAATGTTTCATATTCTCCAATCATTCCACATCATGAATGGGCACGACATATAATTCAGTCCCAAAAGGTAGAACACATTCCCCTCTGACACCTATTTCCTTTCAGCTTTGTTAGAATCCAATGCAGTGAATCTTAACAGAGTAGCTCAACATTTCCAATAATCCTCCCAAAATTGTAGCCTCAAGTGTACTTCTGTGTGGGCACACTTTGTGTAGC
The DNA here is from genome assembly GCA_900302755.1 of Chromis chromis. Taxonomy (NCBI): domain Eukaryota; kingdom Metazoa; phylum Chordata; class Actinopteri; family Pomacentridae; genus Chromis; species Chromis chromis. The sequence continues at coordinate 8,163 of OMNN01001291.1, read as the reverse complement.
AGAGAGAGAAGCCTGCTGTCATGAATGATGATAGAATATAAAATGAAAGCTCAAAGTGGCTCAAACGCCACTAAATCTGACCAACTCATTAAGGTATGACCTCCTGTCTCAAGCCATTGCATAACGCTAACTCAAAACAAACTGCGGCACAGAAATTCCACTCACATTCTAAGCAAAAACGAAAACCTTGTGGAGCACAAGCAAAGCAAATAAATCAATTTCCTGGTAGTGGAGCCATCAGGCTTGAGTCATTTCATATTCTCGCCAGATACTAAAGGATTGTGGTGAATTACAAAAAGGTTTTCCCACATTCTGCCTTAACAGCTGCCTACCTGTAACCCAGCTATGAGATCAGTCCCAGTTTTTTCTTCAGACTTAACAGCCAGGCTCTCTCCATGGCCCTTAGGGTCAGCAAACTTTATCTCTACCAGACATCTGGCTAGCCAGAAAATGTTTAGTCATGCATTGCTGATTACATAAGTCATAAAAACTGTTAAGATCAATGCATTCTCAAACTATGGGGTGCCAAACGCTAATGAAGGTCATAGATAATCATCAGATGGGGGGGTTGTCTGATCTTCCTGACACAAAGCCTCTTAACTGAAGTCAATAAACCTCCAGGGGCTTACCAAGATCCCAGGAGCTGTTCATTTACAGTTTGCATCCCTAAACACAATTTGAATAATCATGTACAGATGCAACAAAGTGGATTACTTCAGACAAATGAAGCTAATAACAGGTCAACCTTGACAAAACTTGCTTCGTCATCTCATGCTCGAATGCTTAGAGGATGCACCCACACAACAGAGACAGGAGTTTCACTCTTAAAAAAATACAAACAGTACATACGCCTTGTGAAAACAAAACTGGCACAGATTTCTGGAATTGATTTATGACACAAAACTACGGGTTACGATTATAGGTTACTATTGATGCTATGACTCATCTTCAGCTCTTTGCCAAGTAGAGATTTTTTTCTGCAGACGTGATACAGACTGACCGTGTTCAAGCAGAGAATTATTTAAAAGGCTTCAAAAGATGTTCTGTTATCGATGTTCTCCAATACGGGCAAATATACCAAAATTCTGTTTGTACTAACCTACACACAGTCAAAGACTACATAGCATAAGAGACTGAACATGGATTTCCAACTGTGTATAACATGTCCTTATTACAGTATGTTTTGATTACATTTTGGCCTTGAATTTTATTACATTTCAATGTCCAAAACAAACAGCCTTCATTCAGAAGGGGTCTGAATAAATAACCTTATGTATACAAACCTGAGAGCTTACAGTTCTCAGAAAAGAACAACAGCCATAGAATAACAACTAAAATTAATAGGATCTCCATACGATGCTGCCCTTTAATTCTGTTCAACCCCAGACTCGCCAGAAAGAGGGAGCTGCTGTTCTCATAAAGGGACTAGTTCTGAATAAGGACCTTTAGATTCGCCTTTCCCTCAGGCCCCGTCCCTTTTAACAGAAGTTTTCTTATCACGGAACACTGCCAGAAAAAACAATTGGCCTCAAACTATTTCTGTCATTTGGAAGTAACAATGTAATTTTAGGATTTGTCATCCATGCAATACGTCAATAAAACATAAGAACTTGAATACAAACCTTATTTTCATCAAATACATTGAAGACAAAGGATGCAAACTTGGTGGGATCTCCAAAAGGAAAGAACTGCTTATATATCTTCTGAAAGCCCACAGCATCCAGCTGCCCACTTGGACAATCCTTGATGAAGCCTTTGTACCTGAAAAAAAAGTCCAGTGAGAGATCACTTTAAAAAAAACAATACATTATTTATACTGTAATGAAAATTCATAACCACAACCGGACAACAGTGATGACAGACTGAAGTCACCTCCTGGCTTCTACAGTAGGCATTACTGATTCAGTTTGAAAGAGTGTGCTAGATCAAAAAGGTGAAGTGCAAAGCTATTTGTCTCATTCACAGATAAGACGATCGCCTTAATCCAATAGCAAGCCCAGGGTGGTTAACTCTAATCAAATTACTTTCTGCTTCTCTTTGATAATATGCGTAGCAGATAGATAACTCTGAGAGCTTCCTCTTGCTCCTGGAAATGACATATCTAGAAAGCGACTTAACATCTCTATTAGCCTAAATATAGCAGCATTTCATGAGCAATTTCAAGCGCAGTCACTCAAAGGTAGGCAGTTTCCGTGTACGTCTTCATAAGAGAATACAGCAGCGAGAGAACCTAACTAGACTGTAACAGGTCAGCGAGCGAGGAAGAGAGTGTTGTTCTTTACAAAAATAAATGTTAGATGAATAGTAGGAGGAAATAGAAAGGCAATAATAACTGTCTCTAGTGGAAAAAACCCCCACTGTAAATAGCTTTTCCCTCTGATCAACACCAAAAATGACGCAAGTTCACACCAGGGAGCACTGCCTGCTCGTCTCTGATTCAGTAAATGATGTTCATAATAAGACTGGGCTATAATTAAGGCCAGAGAGAGTGCGTTCGGTTGAAGAGTGACGACCAGGAAAGATCTTTTCCACTCACGCTTCTCACTCCTCTTAAATTCTTTACTTTTAATCTGCCTTGGAGATAATGAAGCAGGCTCCGTATAGTCAAAGAGATGTGGAGACGCTTTGAGGAGCAGCTGGGAAATAGTTCAGGAAGGAGAGACGCGAGAAAAGAGCAGAACCATGTAATTCTCACATTTGGATTATCTGGAGATATGCAGGAAAATAAAAGCCAGGCTCTCTATAATGCAGAATATGGCCTAATTGGTATTCAAAGTACGGAACACAATGCGTATCATAATCCAAAGCCGACCCATTTCACCTGAATTCTTTAGTCATTTTTAAATGCACGACTATGGAATTTTAAATCCTGCCACCAATATTAAAGACTGAATGACACTGTAGCATACATTATGTTTTCTGTATACACGTTTAGGCAGGGAGCACAGAGTTCACATACCAAAGAACAGAATATACTGTGCAGTGGTATGTTTAAATGCAAGTCCTTAGTGGACTTTGTTTTGGCAGTAAAGAACCATATTGCAGGTATAGTAAACAAAAAGCTGTAATTAAATGAAAAAAATAATCCAATTTATATCCACTATAAATATTTTTATCAAACAGCTAGGTAGTAATAAGTGTCTATTTTGCGCCTTTTCGCTAATTTCACGTAGGTCAAATATCAGCAAATTTAGTTTATCACACACGACCACAGTAAATTGGCAGTTCTTATGGACATATGTGCTTATCTCAGACATACTGACACCCGACCATCTGTTTGTAATAAGAAATCGCATAGCAGAAATTACAGTACAGAAATGTGTTTTTGAGTGAAGTTTGTATAAGTAATGATGGCAAAAAGCTTCCCTGTCTCCTTCATTGGAATGACAGGACAATAAATGAATTCATTCATAGCGATGAAAGAACACCACAGACACCATAAATAATGTGATCCAGACACCCTGATGAGGACTCTGAGGCAGAAACTGACAAAATAAAGGCTTTCAACAGGGCACTCCTCGAACTTTAGACATGAAGTTCCGTTTAATCATCATGAGGTGTACGACTCAGCCTGTGCAAACATGTCTTCTGAGGCTTTGAAGGAACTTTCCGAAGTCTGAAATAACCCTGATGATGTAACTGGGGTTTTCATGACGTGGCCTTGAGTCTTTACAGTCTGTGTTACAAACAGGAGGTTTGGCAAAGGGTTAAGTGAAATAATCTAATTGGGATTTTTCTGGCAGATATTGTGATTAAATTTGGAATGTAATTTTCTAAAGTCAAGCTTTGTACAATATTCACTGTATAATATGATTTTAATACATGATGGAGCAGGAAAAGTGTGACTGTCACACAAGGAGGACAGCATGAATTTGTAAAGCTATTGGCAACACTTTTAAACCCTGAGGCTGCAAAATGCACAAGGCGTGGCTATTAAATAATGACACTGGGCTTATGTCAGTCAGACTCCAGTATGTGTGCCCGAACCACGTAGTATACACACATCAATGGGCAGCATAAACCACTCCTGAAAGTTTCAATCTACTCAAATTAAATTAAACTGAATTACAGCATTAGTCTCATCACTTAGTAGCCTCACCTCGTATATTCTAAATTGCAGTCTTTACGATTTGCTAATTGTATTGTTTCAAATTGCGATTTCGATTTTAAATCCGTTAATTGTTCAGCCCCAGTATGGCATTTAAAAGAACAAAGCATTTAGGCGGCAAGGGCAGTCTAATGAAAGGGAATCTTTAGTTGCATCATGGGACATGTAGACGGATAAAGGATAGGATAAAAAGGCGATCACTGCTGCTTTCATTTTGACCACTTTTTAGATTTTTTTCTGTCTCTGATGAGTCCCTCACCTTTATGCGAGCACAATGCTAAATCACTCCAGTGCCCCTTTGTTACTTGCCTGCAGAAGGTTTTCTTTTACGATCTTAAGAGCACCTTAAGGACTTAACGTATGAGAAATGACAAAGCAGTGAAGTTTTTTATGTCTAAAAAAATACACTCATCTGCACTCATTTATCTTTACCTAGTTGCTGGTGATAGGCTACTAAATTAAAAAAGAATTTCATGCCCATTGTTAAAGCTTTCCCACATCATACACTACTGTATTTCATCTGATATTTATTATAGTTCAACAGTGCTTAAATTTTAATGACTGTGTATTTCAATAATTAATTGTTTATATCAAATGTAATACATTGTGTATCAGACAGCCGCTCAACAGTAGCATCAATTTGCTCTGCGAGTCTTTGAGTTATGCATATATAAGGCTGACTACTACATTTCCCATACCACAGTACCAGTGTAGTTAGATAAGCAGTACACACTCAAACATGGGCACAGTGGATACAGTAAGCGCTGCCCCACTGTGTGAACATGCTTGCAGTGTCAGCTATTCATCAGACTCATGATCGGAATCACTTCCATTTGCCAGGAACACATCGTGCACAAGAGATCCTACTTGGTGACACTGGTGCTAAGACACATACACAGTCAGCCTGTACTTGAAGTAGTGTAATAATACGACTACGTACTGTACTTGTGGGGACATAGCAGACGTGTCAATGTGCATCAGAGCACACTGGGGAGCCGGCATGAAGATAAAGTATTTATTACTGGCACTGGTTACTTCTCCTTGGCATCTACCACAGTGGCTTGCCAAAGAGCTGTGCAGGATGTTTCTTTTGCTCCTGCCTAGCTGGCAGGAACATCACTGAGCTATGGCATTTTGTTATTGATTTCAGGTAGGCCTCGGGCATACTAATGATGTTCCCTTAGAGGAGAATTAGAAAGGGGGACAAATTTAATGCACAACACAGGCATTTATCTAACCCTGCTAATTCTTCTGTGTCTGTGCCTGTGCTCTAATTACACGCCATCTGGCATTTCCCCTGGTAAAATTCCCTCTCATCCCTCACACTCAGCCGTGTTGATTGCTGATGATCTTCAAGTGAGGACTCATGCAAACTTTCCTGTGAAAGACAGTGCAAGTGATGGTGAGCTAACTGGCTGAACAGCCGGCGTGGTGGAGGTTTAAGGAGGGGGAGGTATTCCGCCCCAGTGCACTCAGGCAGCCCCAGGGACAGACCAGCTCGAAGGCTCTGGACCTGCCAATGCACAGTGATATCAAATGCTGCAGCCTTTACTGCTGTGTGGCTGTGAATGTGTCCTGGCTCCTTCCCCCCTTTAAACCCCATTACAAGAGCGACTAGCTCTCAAGGCAGAGCTCTTTTCATGCATGTAGAATTAGGTTGTGAAATGCAAAACCAAAGCAGGAGAACTGAAGTGTGAACATGGAAGAGTGATCACTTTATTGCAGTGCTCCCGCTTTTGATATACAGTCCTCTTTGTTTTTGAATTTCAAAGAAACAATAGCCCAACGGCAGCATGCAGCAAACAAAAGCGATGACTACACTCATGCCTGAATCATCTCTGTAATGAAGATGCATTGTTTCTCATCCATGTGCCAGCGGCTGTCAAATTGTCCCTTCAGAAAAACATGCAGACACTCAAACCTACAGTAACAATCACTATCACCTCAGCTTTGTCACTTACCATGCACTAAAGTGTCTTCAATTCATGGATATGTTTCATTTTGATACTTGTAAGTAAATGTTTCAACACTATGAATACAGACTGCAATCAGACAGAGGCTAGACCTTTGCAAGACGATGCTCATGCAGGTCACACTGACTAATAGATACAGAATCTGACAGGAAGAATTTCTAATCGGCAACCTTGCAGAGGCTCTCTGGCCATGTAGTCATGAGTGCCTGAAAGTGAAACAACCTTGCGCCCCCCGCCATTCTCCTGTTATCAGAGATCCCTTTTGCAAATAGAGCAAAAATGTTGTGGAGGAATGCATTATGGAAGTGTTTGTATCAGTATTATCAGCCTTCAAAGTCATTCAGTCTCAGTAAGGCTTCAAAGTCATTCTATTTTCAGAACTCATCTGTCTTCAGGGAAGTGAGGGAGATGGCTTCAAATCAACTATCAAACCAACAGTAAATTCACTATCCCTGGACGTAAGAAACCAAATCCTTGGCAAAATATATCAAAGTGGGCTTTGCAAGTGGGTCAAGGTAAGACCCTCTGATTCATGTGAGCTTTGTCAGTGAAGACACAGTTATTAGCCAATATATAACTAGCCTCACATCAGAAAAGGAAAAAATCACATTAAAAATGAATGCACACACTTACCACTGCTGCACCTCTTTCTCTGTAACTGCAAGAGAAATAAAGAGTGACATTAGCTTAGAGGAAAACTTTGGTTGCCCTAGAAAAAAGTGGCTTACTGGGAGATACAACAGAGGAGCCGGGTAGTTAATCATCTTGGCCCAATCCCTTCCAACACATATCCTCTGAAAAAATATTCAACAGTGTCAACATGCAATTATTGGAAAACAGCTATGTTCCGTTGAGAGTAGAATTCACTGATTCTAGGATTTTATCAGAAGAGAGGAATAATATTTCTTTCTGACTGGTATAGTAGTAGACAAGTGGGAGTAAGCCCCAGGGAGCCACAAAAAGACAAACAATGCTAAGGGAATGAAGGTCAGCCACACATTTTCAAAGGAGGACAGTTTAAGCGGCTGGATGTGTTATCGTGCCCACACAAGCACCATTATCTGCCAGTATCTAATCAACCAATCCCAAATGGCTTTCCCTTGTCTCTTTACTTTCGCTCAAGTAACCAAAGCAATTTTCGGCCTCTTGGCCCCCGGGGTTACTAATGAAAACAAAGGCTGGAAATCAATTGCATTAGTTTAACCAGGTAGTCCTTTGAGAGAGACTTTCTGAATTCATGTGTTCTCTGCTAAAGTCTGAGAATAGATGTCGTCTACTACCACCTTTGTTGGGGCCTGCGGCAAAGCAAGAGGCTTACAAACCCCACAAACAGCTAGTTAGTTAATCACTAATTTCATGAACTGTAATGTTTAACCTTGAGGAACTCATAGTCATGGTTACCACAAGGGTATACAACCAAGGAAGCAAAGCAAACAGTGAGTGAGCAAGTCAATGCAGATACTAACATATTTTAAAATTTACCATTATCTAACACCCTCATCTTCCAGGAAACTGGTCAGGTAATAAAAAGATCTATTTATGACAAGGGCAAAAAAAGAGATATTTACACTTAGCCATGAAATTTACCCTAAAGTATTCGATAATGGTGCTCCCGCAGTGCTAGAGCAAAATCAGACATACCGTGTTTCCACCAACCTGGTGCTAGTGCTCGTTCAGAGCTAGTGCTAGTTCGGTGCTTTGTTGGTTCAAACCCATTCCTCCTAAGAACCGGTTTGCGTTTCCACTGGCCAGGAGCGAAGTTGGAGCCACGCCATTGCGTCACCAGAAGCCACCTAAGCTTGTATCGATTACATAGCGGTTAAACAAACGCAATAAGTTGATGATAATATCTATGTTTATCTTTATAAAGATGAACATCTTTATGAAGATAAACATCTTTATAAAGATGTTTATAAGGTCCGCGGAGGTCCGCGGAGGTCTGCGAGGCGGAGGTCGTCTGTTGCCCACCGCCGGCACTTCCGCATATCCACGACACAATTGTACCGGATTTCAGCGCAACAGTGTGTGTGTGCAAAACTTCCGTGTGTCCCAGGATTCATTCCAATACATCTGATCAGACCA
>OMNN01001290.1:0-13480 GCA_900302755.1 Chromis chromis | reverse complement strand
GTTAAAAAATAAGTCAGGTTAATTTCCATACTTATTAATACTGTAGGGTCTCGGCCTTATATTTAAAGCGGTTAGGTTAATCTCCGATATCAATAATACCAAAGGCTCTTATCTACAATATTATATTAATTCGGTTATTCTCCACAATTAATAACACCTTGGTGTCTTAGGTATACTACTAATATTAAATTAGTTGGGTTAATCTCTATAATTAATAATACTGTAGGCTCTCAGCCTTACCTTGTGTTATATTAAGGTAAAGTAGTATTTTATGTAATTTTGTGGGGTTTAAATTATTACTATTAGTTGGGTAAATTCTCATCATAAATAACTCTATAGGGACTTGACCTCAATATTTACACTTGTCAGGAGATTTGTAACACCAGTCATATTTTTACTGGAAAGCACTTTGGCGCAACAGCTGCTGTTTTAAATGTGCTCTAATAATAACAGCAACTGTACTCCATCTCTACCTTCCAGCAGATATGAGTATCTCTGCCGTATGACAAACTAGATCACATTAGAAAGGTTTTGCAGATGTTATATCAAGTTATATCAAGAGTTATGATCTTTGTTAGGGCACCTTAACCTTGTGACATGAATCATTTCCCAGGCAGTCCGCTTGCCTCCAAATCCCATGCTAACGCTGTGGTCTCTCCGCAGAGCTATACGACCCATTCTTTCCGCTCATCCTCTGGAGGATATGATCGATTCACGTGCCTGAATGCCAACAAATATTGTTAGCTCAAAAGCTAGGCATAGTTCATATAACATGTAATCCGCCATAACCTTTCCATATAAATGGGCCACAGATCATTATAATTCCATTATTCATTTTTCAATGGTAGGATATTTCCTTTATATCAAGTGCAACTGTGTCTTGCCAGATGTTTATCTGTTTGCATTCAGCATGCGACTGATCCTCTGCATTCAGATGAGAAGGTCATGCATGCTTGCATGAATTCAAAGGAAATGTGACACGCACACATAGGCTAATTCCATTAAACTCCATTTCATTACAAGGTGACTTAGCCCATCTGCTCACTCAGGATCGCAGTTTTGGTGGTTTGTGATCTCGGGGACTTTCTGTATCGTGCTCGCTCAGACTGTCACTCAAGCAGGGTCGCCGCCAAACACAAATGCATGTCATTCTGAAATAAATAGTTAAATCTGACAAAGTTTCCTGCAATATTGATTTCCATCATGCTCTGGCAGTTTAAAGATGACAAAGAATCCCCTTCTAAATGTTCTACCTGGTTCTCATGTTTAAGCTGCAGGTTCAACAAGGTGAGATATCACTAACAGATTGAAATGAATGAGGGTCAGAGCCATGGCTGCAGTCACAGAGTCACTTTATTTTCTCTCTGTGTGGACCTTCCCTTTTATGGGATTGACTTGAGATCTCGAGACTTTGGAGGCCAAGTCAGCACCTAAATACTCATGTCATGTTCTTCAAGCCATTCCTGAACAATTTTTGTAGCGTGTCAGGGTGTATTATCCTGCTGAAAGAGGCCACTGTTATCAGGGAATACCATTGGGGTGTACATGGTCTGTAACAATATTTATGTAGGTGGTACGCGTCTAAGTTACGCCCATATGAATGCAAGGACTCAAGATCTCTCAGCAGACATTGTTCTATAATCCAGTTGTGATGCTCATGTGCGTTTTTTTTGGTGCTTTTGGTGGGGTACAGGGGTCAGCATGGGCACTCCGACCAGTCTGCAGCCACACAGCTCCATATGCAGCAAGTTGTGGTGCATGTTTTCAACCCAATGCATCATTGTGCTTCTGGTGCATGCGACTTCATTAACTGGTTGGTTGTCCTTGAACCCCACTGTGGGTGTTTTTAACTGTAATTTCTTCAACAATTTATTGTTATTTTACAGATTTTACCTGTTTTGTGAAACTACAGATAATAACCAGTAAAATCACAGAAAAAAAGTAATAAAAATGTAGATGGTAACTATAAAAATAAAAAAAACACCCCCAAAACAAACAAAAAAACAGGCCAAAACTGTAAATAATGTAAATAATGTTTTACTGTATTTAAATCAGCAAAATATATCTTTATTTTACAGATATTTGCCAGTATTTGAATAAAAATTTGTATATTAAGTATTGAAAATGGGTAAATAAATGATTTCGCTGTCTTACCCTCTAGCCCCTGTAATTTTACACATAGTAATTTAGTCTTTTGCAACATTTGACCATAATTGTTTTTTTACTGTATTTAAATCCACTAAAAATACAATTATTTTACAGATACGTGGTGTTATTTTCACCATTTCTACAGGTTGTAAAAGTATACAGTTGTTTTTTGACATATTTTTTTCCCCCTCTGTCCAGTTCTCCTTCCCTACGGGGTTAAAAAGAGTAACAAGATGGTGAACAGAGGAATACGTCTACTATGATACTGTAGCAGGGTTCACTTCTAGCAAATGTACATGCCAGGCCATCTGTTATTTTGTTGCCTCGACAAAACACTTCTTGCGTGATTATATAGCTTCTAATGGGAGATTTTTGGCAAAGACATTTTGGGCTGTTGTAGCTGATGTAGGTCTGATCATTATAAGCATAATTAACTTCCCTGGCCTCATATACTCAACAGGGTCATAAATGTGGAATATTACGGGTTAGGATTTGTGAGGACTAGGCAGTCATCAATGTGGGAGAAAAGTGTGATTATTTTACTTTTACTTTCAAAGCAGTGAATCAGTGTGTCATTGTAAATAAAAAAAAGAAATGTATTCTTCTTCTTTACCTTTATTTATTCAAGGAGGGCCAATTGAGAGCAAGCTCTGTTTTCCAATGACTCCCTGATTACAAATAATCCATCAATACAATATATATACAAGGTGTAAACATAAAGCAGTAATACAATTTCAAAAAGTACATGTACATTCAGAATGCATGGAATCCATGATAAGGATGATCAAGGCATCCAGCTGAAGCTGTGACAAAAGATTATTCCATTTGAATGGTGCAAAATACTCAAAGGCAATTTTTCCTATATCAGTTCTAACATTAGGGATATTAAGAGCCAAGGCATTGTGAACATGAGTGGGGTAACTGAATGACTTAAAAGTAAGTAAGTCTGGTAAATAAACAGGTAGTTTGTGAAGAAAGGCCTTATAAATAAACAGTAAACAATGTTGTTCTCTTCTCAGAGCCAATGAAGCCCGGCCGGCATTTTGATACAGTTGGCAGTGACCACCAGTAATAAATCTAATTGCCGCGTGATAAACTGTGTCAAGTGGTTTTAGTATAGATGGAGAAGCATGCATATAAATTATATCTCCGTATTCCAATACTGATAAAAATGTAGCTTGTACTTTTTGCTTCCTACAGTAATAAGGAAGGCTAGATTTATTTCTGTAAATCTAATAAAATCGAATCTATTCTGAAATCTAGAAATCTAATCTAATCTGAAAATCTAATTTGTTTAAAAGATCTGCTACATGTGGTTTAAAAGACAAATTGTCATCATTCCAGATGCCCAATGAGACCCTTTCCAAAGGAGTCCCATCAAAAGTAGTTATGACATTCTTATTCAAATCAACAGAAAGTGTTTTTTGTGAAAATCATATATTTTGATTTGCCTGGATTTAACACCAATTTAAGTTTAGCAAGAGTGCTTTGGATTACACAGAAATCAGACTGTAGGTTTTGCAGAGCTAAATCAACTGAGGGAGCAATCGAGTAGATGACTGAGTCATCCGCGTACAGATGAATTAAACTGTTTTTGATACCAGCATTAAAATCATTAAGGAAAATAGCAGTGGTCCTAAAACAGACCCTTGTGGCACCCCTTTACAGACATTTAGAAAATTTGACTGGTAACCATCAGCCACAGCTTGAATTCTGCCAGATAAATAATTCTCAATCCATTTACAGGACTTATCAAACCCAATGTTATACAGACGTTCTAGAAGTACAGCATGGTCAACTGTATCAAAGGCTTTAGACAGGTCAGTAAAGAGAGCAACACAATCAAGTTTGTTATCAAAAACATGTGAAATATCATTCACAACCTTCGAGGCTGCTGACACAGTACTATGCCCAGGTCTAAAACCAGACTGGGAAATGTTTAAGATGTTATGTTCTGATAAGAAAGAACAAATCTGATCACTTATCAAACGTTCTAATAGTTTTGCCAAACAGGGTAATTTTGCTGGCAGACACACACAATCAATCTCCCTCATGCTGAATTTCATTAGTTGACTGTTTTCCTCCAATGAGAGGACAAAATAAGGACTGTGTCATTGGCTTCCGAGGCTGAATAGTTTGCGGGCCCAGCTGGTCACTCACATGGGAGAGAATTAAAGGCTAAAAATGGAAGCAATTTTCTTCCAAGATTAGCCTGTGAGGAAACTAAGAAAGATGAGTTTAATGAAGCTTTATGCCACTAAATTTACCCATTCAGTAGTTTGGCGGCGGATCCGTTCTTAATTGTTATTTGGCTTTAAAGTCTTTTAAGTTTTGATTAACACACAGGCTTGTAATGACTTTGCAAAAGAGCAGAAAAGGGAAACGGCGAGAAAAGACGAGGACATAATAAATTCCCTGTACTGCGCAGAGATGATTCTCAGAAAAGAAGATTATCATTGTGCTGATAAAAAGATTTCCATAAGTCAGTTATGTATTCTGTTTCTCTGGAGCTGTCTTTCGCTGATTGAAAGCACAGAGAAAATGAAAACACAGTGTTGTTTATGGATTATCTCATTGTTTACTAAAGAGAGCCATCTACTGGAGAAGAGCCTGTATTAAACTATGTTCAAATAAATGTAAATTGCAGTCTGTTTTTAATTTTAATTCCTTATAGAAACATCACAGTCGGTACATGAAATCAATAACCAGGTGTAACACCAGACAGAACATACTGTGCTTTCCGTCAAGGCTTCGTGGTCCTTGCCCCAAATATCCGTAGCCTTTGTTCAGCCATAACTATGACTCAAATGTTTGAATAACTGGCTTTGTATTCTTGCCAGTCCATTACCACCTCACAATGCCCTTGGCTCCTGGTTTTTCTAATAAAAGGGAATGAAGGATTGGCAGTTTGCAACAGATGATGTGACAGCAAACAATAGTTTGAAGGTCACTGTGATGGAAATGGTGTTGTAACACACTTATAACCTGAAAGCCTTACATGGTACATGTCATTCAGTCCAAGTAATGGGCAATATTGTGTAACTTGTCAGTGTATGAGATGTCCAAGTTAACAATTCAGTGTAGGTCTATATGGCTCTATATGGTCCCTATATTGGTTCATTCTGCCATTACGAATAAGAGGGAAATGCCTGTAAAATATTAACAATATGACAACACATGGTGCCCTTATGATTCTCTCTCTCCCCATCACAGCTTTTGTCTCATTTCAATTGTGAAGCCTGGGACAAAAAAAAAAAAAAAAAACTATTTATCACACATACTGTTTCCCCTCTTTTTTTTTCCTCTGGCTCATTTCCCCAAATAATTTTGGATCTACTGCCAAAGATGTTGGAGATGTGTTTGGAAAAATAAGCATCTTTTCAAGGTGATGATGACCCTCACTGAGAAAAAGGAAGGGGAGCCTCTGAAATCCTATTATCCAGAGGCCTGCCTTATTTTATTGCCATCAGCAGTGCTGGCCCATCAGCAGCATGGCAACTGTTTCCAACAATTGCTCCCGCGCTAATTCTATCGCTGTAGCCAGACTTGCCCAGGGTGTGGACATTAGGCTCAATTTTCATCTGAAAGTGAGAGCATAATGTCTGCCAGTGTAATTGAGGAAATGCGGGTGTTGACGTATTAACACCCACAATAAAAGGAAACAAAGTGTGATCTGCATAAAGCATACAAAAGGAGCAAAGCATTCATTCCAACACACATGTAAAACATGCCTTCATTTTGTTTCATTTTAGGAAAAACACCTCAGAGTTGAGACTTGAAACTGCTAATTAAAAGGGTGGATGCGTTTAAAATCTGCCTGCTCACATCAGCAAATATCTGCATACACAACAAAGGAAAATGTAAAATTCAGGAACTACATGAAAGACATCACTACAATAAGAATATTTAATGAATGTGGATTATTAATAATTAATATTACAGTAATTTGGATACTTTAAGTTGGAAGGGACCTGCTAAGTGATGAAATCAGCTACGAGAGAGGATGGCAACAATAATATGGAGTTTTTAGGTGTTTCGGGCCAAATGTAAGAAAACGGCATAGATGGATGAATTATAACATTCTGCAGTCTTATTTCCTCAAACGTGAACGTAAGGTTTCGACATAGAAATAACATGTAATATAAATGGACCATTAGATTCTGTGCTCTTTTGAAATATCCTCTTACAGTGTACTTAAAAATGAATTCTGAGTCACTAAGTGTCATGGTGGAGAGGTATTATAGCATAAAGCAGATCAAAAAAAAGGTGCTGCAAATCCTTGCCAGGGTTAGGAATAAGGTCAGGTTTTCATTATGCATTAAATATTCAATGTGCATTCTACAAGGGACAGAGATTTCACCATGATAAAGATCCATATCTACACGGGTATGACTCAATGCTATGACTCAAATTCTAACAAAATGGTTGTATTTTTTAAATTTACTTCTTTACTTCTGCACTGAATAAAATATTTCATGGAAAACAGGTTCTTGAAGAAGGTCATTGCAACACCTTGAACAGAATGTATCAAGTTGTTTTCTTAAAGAATGTTATTTTCCCTCTTTTAGTTTTGAGTAAAAACTACACCGGCTGTGTGCAAACAGCTTGAGTGTGTCACTAGAATAATTATAGACTGACTAATTATAACACTACTACAATCAATTAATGAGCGGATGCAAAAAAAACTATCAGTGTAGCATTCATTAAATGTGCATTTAGAAGATTTAGATTGTGGAATTCAGACAGCTTCAAGTAATTATGTTATAAAATTATAATTAAATGTTCCAATTAATATTTCTATTCTATCTATCTCTCTTTGTGATGTTGAGAGCAACACATTAATCATTCATTATTAATCAGATTTGTGGAATGATTTTACAAACTTAAACCAAGCAGCAACCATTGGGGATGAAAAATGAAGCCAAAAACTCCAAATCCTTAAATGGCCGCCACTTGAGACTGGCTCCAAAAGTGAGTCAGTCCTCATAGACCCTCATGTTAAAAGGTCCACCTTTACAGTAGACATAAACATGTTTATAGCCTGGTATATAAAAAAGCAGTTTTGGTCTCTAATGCCAATTCCCAATTTATAACAACTGTACAAACAAAGTAAGTAACTCATCCGCTTAAATTATAGTTAGAGTTGGTAGGTGCCATCTGAGGACAGTTACATGGCCCATAGGCATTTGATTGGTCTGCAACAGCTCTACTCACGCCCCTCTGTCATTTTTCCATAATAAAGGAGTTAAGAGGAGTCAAGCTCTGCCAAGAGGGCAATGGTCAGAGCCACTATACTGAACTGTTCAAGAAATCTATAGATGACCTTACAGAGGGTTTGTCCATCTTTAAATACAGTCAAAGGTGTGGACGAAGTCTCTCGGTAAAGAAACAAGAGGCAAAAGTATTATCAAATAAGAAATAACAGGCAGACATAGAGCATCTGTAAACTGAAGCACAAGGCAGTACAATACAGTAGGTTTTGAACCACAATATTTACTGACATCACAAAAGTGAACAATTTCACAACCCGCTGCTATGTAGTGGTGCAGCTCTGAGGCTGAGCCGGTCTTTCACCTGACAGTTTTCCCACAAGTTGAAAATGGGTGATGAGCGAACTCAAATATTGAATGTGAAATCTGTCTTTCGATGGAACTCAACAGAAGTATGACAGGGTCAGTAATCTCTGCCAAAATGCTTGTTGACATTGCAAACACCCAAATAGACGACTAAACTGACGAGAACAAACTGCTGCTGCTCCTTCATCCATACAAGCTGCATCTTCACCTGGCTGTCTGAGTCCTGGTAGTGGATCAGGTAGTGCTCACCGTCGTAGTCATAAGAAATGGGCGTCTCTTCCAGCTTCATGGATACAGGAGAGCTGACACATGTGAAGGGTTTCCTGAATTCATCCAGCAGAGTTAAACTCATGATGCAGCAATTCTGGCAAGAAGTGGATGAGAAAACATGTATCAGCATGTGTGTTCATTTTTTGTGATTTCATTGTGGAAAAAAAAAACCCCAAAAACTCTTCAAGTTTGAAAATGTTTACTCAGGCACACCCTCTTGCAATCAAATTCATGCAGGAACTGAAAATTCTTGTTAAAACGAGAAACTTCAATTATGCTCTTCTTAGAAATACATAAATTATTTGAACCCCACTGTGTTGTAATACTAAAACTGACTCAGAGCAACATATTTTGAGATGCTTTGGGCCTGCATTTTTCTTACTTAAACACAGATTAAAACAGTGTGGAAGTAGCCTGCAGTACATGTCATACCTTCACTTCTCCCTGCAGGGCCTCGCACCGCCAGGGCAGGGTGATGCTGCCAGGCAGAGGACTGTGCTGCGACAAGTTTGTACTGCTAATGGCAGTGAGCTGGATCAGTCCATCAGAGATCTGAGCTGGTTAAAGACAACAACACACAGGTAAGTCTTTAATGATAACTAGTATTTATGCCACTTGCATCAGGGTATCACTATTTTTCAGAAAACTTCAAGATGCTTTAAAAACATTTTTATGTCACCGGAATTTAAATCTACCAGCAATATAACAACTGTCGAACACAATTCATACGTTAGTGAACATAGCTATGCATATACAATGTGTGTAATACAATGCTAAGTGCTTGTATTCTTGAGGCTATGCTAAAGGCACTAGGGTGTAATTAAGTTTAATAATAGGAGAAAAATGATTTTTTTTTTAAAGAAAAGAAAAATTACAAATATATGTAATATTTAGTACAGACATGCTGGAGTATATAGTGTCCCACTGTGTAGGTGAGTTGTTCAATTTTTCAATGTATAGAAATGCAAAATGTGCATATAGTTTGTCACAGATATTAGGCAAACTATATAATCACATTTTGCATAATAGTATAAATATACAAATATGGCTACAGAGGCTTTATATACATTCAATTGCAGAATAAGAAAATGAATTTAAAAAAACAGAGCCAATGAACCCATGATATTTTTCAACCTAAGTTATTCTGCATGTGACTCATACCTAAATGGTAAATGGTCTGCACTTATATAGCACCTTTTTGTACCTTAGCGGTACCCAAGGCGCTTTACAATGTGTTTCGCATTCACCCATTCACACACCCATTCACACACCAATGGCATTCTCTATCCAGAGAGGTTTTGTAAATACTCTACTTAGTTCATATTTTGTCAGCATCATTCATTTTGTGACTGAGTGATTTTGAGTATAAATAGATTACTTCTACGGCAGAAGAGCTGGGAGAAGCTTCCGGACATGAGCTTGCATACAGTGTTGTGGAGAACAATGTGTAGTTGGTAGCCATGGAGACCGTATTCAGGGTCTATGTCATCAAAACGGGGTTTGACCATTGGCTCCACAAAGGGACTGGAGAAAGAAAAAGCATAAGAGTAAATTAAACTACAGTGAGTGACAAGAACATTATGGAAAACGGCATTTCATTAGAAAGGCATTTCACAGGTTAATTTGCTTTTGTGGACTGCAGTCATGATATACTGTAACTGTACTGTACTCTCATTAGAGACCAGGAGAGGGGGCTATAGCCACACTGTGCTGAGGTGCAAGTCTTACAATAGATATATCAGGAACACTGTGTGGCACGATAAATCTTGTGTTGGATTATCAGTGAAACACTTCCAAGACCGCAATATTGCATAACCTGGATTAGTTCTTATTTTCACATAGATGGAAAATAAAATACCGAATGGTCTGAGCCAGAGTCTCCAACCCTTATTCCTTATGAGCCTTTAAAATGAGCTCTAATGGTGATCCTGCACATGGCCTGAATGTGACAGGAGTTGTAAGCAGTTGAGCTGAAAGTGTCTTTTTAATGTCAAGCCTTTATAGGTTGGGGACCACTGTATTTTAATGCAAAAGTAAATATCTTCAAATACTTATTTACCTGCTCTCTGTTTTAAGATCTGTGAATGAGTAAATTCAATTGCTTGTCGTATCTGGCTAGAATTCAAACCTGCGTTTTGCTGCGTCCTCGAGGGAAATTACTAAAGAAAACTCACTGGTCTAACTGGTCCCGACACATGACAAGAATAGCGTTCTTTACATTAAACCCTGACAGAGTCGCATTATTCACTGCCCTGGAGAAACACAAGTGCCAGTGATGCTGACGTGTCACATCTCACCCTGCAGTGCTTCATACGTGGGTCACAATAGGAGCATCGAGTGAATCCTGTCAGTTATCACATCCTTTCAATTTGAGACATAACCATCTAATAGTGATACACTGCACACCGTGTGAACATGTGAGTAGGAGTCACCTACCAAACCGACGATCCCTGAGTGCTTCTTTCCACCAGCTTGTGGAAGTGGAGGGTGAACATGATGAAGGCAACGGAGGACTGGTCCTGCAAAAAGAGCCATCATTTAAATTCCATGTAATTTCTCCTGCTGACTCACTTATTCTCACATTTAAAAAAAAAAAAAGTACCCATCACACTTGCTCAGCTGCAATAAGCTAATGAATAATAATTTTAAAATGCCATGGTTGCTGGTGAAGTAATTACCCTCCAGACACCGATGATGATGCCAGGCAGTAGCAACTTCAGCTGCACCAGTCTGTCCTGGTCGATGACCTGCGCGCTTTTAGTTAGAGTCTGCATGTCTAACTTTGCCATGAGGGACCTCCAGCCAGGTCTGACGGAGCAAGCAAAGAAAAACTGTTGGTTTTACTGAGAGAAGAGGAGACAGAGACACAGAGAGAGGGTGTAGGGGGGATGTTGGCTGTCTTTACTTCTTTAGGCCGGGGCAGTTGAGGGCTATCCTCCTGACACCGTGGAGTTGAAGGGTGGAAATCTGCTGGTAGCTGGGCAAGTAGCCTCCTGCGCTCCAGCACAGTGTCACAGAAGTCTCAAAGAACTGGGACCAGCTCGGCTCCAAAGTGTTCTCATGCCCTGACTTATCGGTGACCGTCAGTTCCCAGGTGATGTGCAAGTTTCTAGAGTAAGAAAACACAAGCAGAATTATAACAGTACGATTTGCAATAAAAGCATGTTAGGTGTATTGTGGTGGGAGAGAGAGAGCGCTTCAGAGGTTAGCTGCTGGTTGAAACAAAGCTGAAATTAACAGGCTGTCTACTTTGAGTGGAAAATGGTTGTGTTTATGTTGCTTAATAGCCACGTGAAGACAACAATTGAATTACTGAACAAATATCGAATCTTCCATCCATTTATTTGAATTTAATACAGTTGAAATAATTGGGCAGTGTTTGGAAAAGCTGACTGTTGCTTTTTAAATCAGGAAAATTATGAGTTTAATGGCTGTTAGATTTCTTTTGTCAGCAGTAGGGAGTAGTATGACTCCATTTAAGCCGTTCTTGCTAATGAAATGATATGCAACGAATGAAATGAAACCACAGCTGTTGTGATAAATCTCTTGATCCAATTCTGTCTAAACTGTGATTCAGGGCTGCCCCTACTGTGATGCAGCCGGTATCTCGCTGAGGCGCCATCCAATATCAATTAAGTGGAGGAACAAAGCTAAAAACTGGAGCAGCCCAGGAGGCCTCAGATGACCCTAGGGATTTTACTCTGCACCGTCTCTATGTGTGATGTCTTGTGAAATGATTATTACCAAGGTAAATCGCATGCTCCTCAGTGTCTCTAACAGACAAACCCCCCATAGGGAATTGTCTGAGCTGGTGGGAGGAGGGAGGAAGGGGAAGGTGTGCGTGTGTGTGTGTGTGTCGTGGATGAGGGGTTGGGGGGCTAAGCAATTTATTTCAACAATTCAGACAGCCTCTGCAAGGAACACAATTATTTCTACTTCCCCCTCTGTACCACAGCGACTGCCACAGAACTCAAAATTGAGTGCTGCACAGTCTCTAATCAGAGGTTATAAAAACACAGCAGAAACCGCCGAGGAGGTGGTGAGGGAGCTTTCCCGCGCGTGCTGGCATCCCCCTGAGCAGACATCACGTTCAGACAGAGACCTCCTCGCTCACCTTTAATAAGAAAGTGTCATTAAGTGCGATATGAAAAACAAACCATACTTTGCTTTTGATTGCCAGCAGCTTGAACTGTCCTCTAGTCTCTACCCTTGAACTTTCTCCACAGCGAGGGCAGATCTCCAAAGTTTTACTGTTTGCTAACCACAAACAGTGGATGGATGCCTCTACATAGCTCCTTCCAACTGAAAAAGAAGCTAGACATACCGAACAGACGGCAAATGCAGAATGCAGCATGATATATATAGCCGCTTTATCTCAAATAAAATATATTCAGAGCAGGATTTCCCAAGAAGACACTTTTTTTTCTGAATGCAGTAGCTAAGAGGTTCAAATGCTTGAAAAATGCCATGCTAAGCACTCACTTAGCCTAACTAACAAGCAACACTTATGTCACTCAAGTGTGAGGTAGGAGAAGTCAAGTGGCTGGTATATTGAACAAATAACACCCCTCATGTACTTCATCTAAAATGGTTTTTAAAAGCGGTTTTTGCCTTGCTCCATCTCTTACTGCACCTGAGGACCTGTTCTGTTCGGCTGGGTAACCCGGTGTAACGGCTGATGAGTCCGAGACGTGCCTTCCACTTGTTCATGTCACATGTGGCTACAGTCTTGAAGTACAGCCATTTCCAGTCGCCCACCTCCATCTTCAGCAGCAGCTCGTCAATGCACTTGGTTTTCCGCTTTTTATTCTTGCCAAACTCCACCATGTATATCTTGTTCCACAGAGCACTGCATTGACCGTATTGGAAGGCAGAGAAAAGTGACAGACTGTGGTTAGTGAACACAACTGCAAAAGGTAATTATCAAGTAACTGAATTACACAAAAGTCCCTCGATCATTGATTAAAGCCCTGAAACCTGGTACGGAAAGCCCCGCCCTGCAAGTTGACAGGATTGCATTTGTTATGTATAAAGATTTTCATTAGGACACGACATGGCCTCATGATATGATATAATGTGATGTGATAAAAACACCACATGAACATGCTAGCATGATAAAAAAATAAATAAATCTTTAAACATGTTTGGTATGCTTATATGTCACTGGTCTGCCATTTTAAGACAACAAAAATCAATCTTGGTCTTGAGTGATATTTTCTTTAAGACAGTTAGATAAGTGAAACTATCTTTCAAAATGTAATACAAGCATCCAACTTGGCACAAATAGCCTACTCCTTAGGGGTTACGTTTTTGAAAAAATACGCTGGCCACCTGAAATTCAAGAATTCATTTTTTGCATATAAATTGCCTATTTTACCACATATTCTTACTACAGTAACCAATTTAGTTGATCTTGGTGTTAAAAAGTAGATTCTCAAGTAGGAGGAATCCAAAAATACAACTCTAAGATCAACTAAATCGGTTAC
>OMNN01001287.1:0-14074 GCA_900302755.1 Chromis chromis | reverse complement strand
TTTTTACATTACACAAGTAAATTTACAAAATATTTTTTTAATTTTACTTTTATTTTTATGTATTATTCAGATTCTGTGTTATTTTTCAACCTTTTTTATTTTATTTTTTTTCATTTAAAAAAACATGACTACAATAACAGAAAAAAACTAAACAGTACAACAACCCACAGGTATCCCACACATTACAGCATGGAGAAATGACAAGTGAAAACATCAGTCAGATCATAATAAGAACACAAGTGAAACCATTGGTGAACACAGTTTGCAAAAGCAAATAGCAAATAATTTCCTGATGATTTGCACTGATTGAATTAAAATGTCTTTGAAAGGTCCGACATGGCCTGCTGACTCGTGGATTCAGAGCCTACAGGGAGACACTGGTCTGCTTTGTCATGTGGTATCAGACAGGTTCAATTCAATTTTTCAATTCAATTTTATTTATATAGCGCCAATTCCCAATATAAGTCATCTCATGGCACTTTATATAGTGAGTAAAGACCTTACAGTATTATATTATTGAGAGAAACCCAATAACTCCCCTTGAGGAAGCACTTGGCAATTTTTCAGGCATTCTAGGGTGTCTTCCAAAGTAAATGTTTTATTAGTACTAAATTCCTTTTGTTTTTATAAATCACAAAACATACTGGAAAGTCAGACCACCAAGGAACATATTAACAATATTAGAATTTTGGCAGTAATTTTTGGACAGACCAAGCACTCCCAGCTTTCTCCCAAATTTCTGTTCATGGCCAGTACAAGAATATCAATTATAGCAGCTCATAACCTTTTAAAGTAGGCAGTTAAGATAAGCCTGAAAAATCAGACTAATTTGGGATATAATGGGAGTCAGTTCAGTTTGCCTACTGAGTACAATGTGCACATTTTTAACATATAACCGCACTATGTTTTGAAGTTTGGGACTGTGGCGTCCCCAGTATAGAGTTACTTGATGGGAAATAACTCAGGTCATATGAGAGGAGAGAGGTATTTTTGTGAGTGCCACCACAGTCACTGATGTAATTCCCTTGGCTTTTGACTGTCTGCCTGTTGAACAGACTGAAATGCGGAGAAGTTGCCAAACACAACAGTAATGAACAAGGCTGTGATTAGTTTCCTGACACAGCTGCTGATTGGGGCATGAAGGCTGGAGCACCCAAAAAAAGAAGGAGCAACTATAATGTATGCATGTTTAAATCAAATTTCCCATTTCCTCACGGAGGAGCTGCTCTTTTGATGGAATTCATTTGCATATCTGGAAGTACTTAAGCATAAGGTGACAAGAAAAGGTAAGAGTGAGCATGAATCATTCCTCCAAGTGAGATAAAAACCCAATTGGGTTTGAAGATCATGAAAAATAGACAAAACGGCTCCATTTATCAAAAACATTTACTTCTATTTGGCTCTGTAATAAATAAGCTGGATTCCCTACACTTTCTTTGCAATAGCTGAGTCATTTTTCACATTCAGCCCTCATAAACAGGGTTGTACCAGCCACTATATTCCACCCAAGCCATCTGATACATTGATGTCTGACCCACATCCCACATATGCTCAGAACTCAAATGCCATCCTATTCTGTCCTAAATGTCAGTGCAACTGAAAGTACCCCCAAAAGTGGGGCTTTGGAAAAGGAGACCGTCGCCTGGATGCCATGTGTGACTGCAGTTCTTACATTTCCAGCTGTACTCTTGTGCCCACTATAAAGACGTATATTATGTGTTGTCACTGTACACCCACATGGATATAGCTGCCATCGTTCAAGACAGAGAACTGAAACAAATACTAGAAGAATCCTTAAAGAAGAAGGTGTGGTTACAGAAAAGTGGGTGCTTTGTAGCTGTCAGAATAAATCATGGGAATAAATCTTAAAATGCAATAGTCTGGATAAACGATGTTAAGACAAAAGTACGTTTTTAAAATGACAAATGCAGTTTATCAAGCAACATTTATTTGTTTATTCTCCGGTGCGCCATTTACCATTTGTACAGTTGAAAGGTTGCACACAGCAGTAGAAAAACACCACCTGTTCCTCTGGTGTGTCATCCAAAATGGCATTCTAAAATCATTCTCAAACATGAAAAAAGATGTCTCAGCAAACAAATGTTGCAGCAAATTATGTTACAGGTTCTAACAGGATGTCATCCATTTATCAGGAGCACATAAAAATGTTATCACCACTTCTGCAGTCGACAAAGCGAAACTTCTTTCATCTTCTCAACATCTTGAACAGATGCACCGACAACCACTAGTAGCTCTGTTAGATGTGCACCACTTATTTAATGCACAAGGGTTTCACTGTCATCAGATAAGAGCAACTTTAATCCGACAGACACTGCTGCTGTGGATTTATTCTTGGATGTAACACCTCTAATTGACAGGACTGTCGTTGTGTGGCTCCCAGTTCTTTCACTGCACCTTTGCCTGTTTCTAAATTCAATGCAGCGAGGCAAAACTGTGCACTAAGATCAGCCATACGAACGTCACTTAGCGAATTACTGCATTAATGTTAATGCTCTATAGTGAGTCTGACCCATTTTAGAAGTTTTGCTTATTTGCAGTTTGGTTGGATGCGTTTAGTGGATAGACAAGTCCCTAATGCCTTAGCTTGATACAAATACATCTTCTGGTAAGTTTTCTGATGTACATGTTCTGTCTTCTTAGTTTACTTGCTGACATTAATCGCTGATCAGAGTGTTTGAACTCACTGCTTCACTCTAAGGAAAAGACCTCTTTGTAAACATTCTAAATTCTGAAAATATAGAATGTGCCCTATAGACGTGGACGTGTGTCAGAACTGGGCTGGGTGTAGCTGTAATGTCGTACCTGTTTGGAGCACGAAATAGCTGGAACGTGCCTGGAGTCAATCAGAGCACTACAATAGGCCTCCGACGTGTCACAACAGCAAAAGTGCAGGTGTAAATAATGAAATTAATGATGCCTGAAATCCATCTGGCCGCTTCAGTTTCAAGGTTCTGGTGCCATTAATGATGGCTCAATGTCATGGCTTACAAAGACACTTCAAGAGAACAGAGAGGTTGCTAACATTATTAGTAACACCTGTCTGTTCTTCTTTATGGCCATACCGTGCTCACTATCAGGCTTGACACATTTGTGTGGAAGGACTAAAATGTCACCAGTGCATTTAGACAAATGTTGAGAATAATATGAGTGTTTTAAACAGACTGAAAATCCAAGAGGGAAGTGAGTTATGCCTCAGCATAAGAGAAGGACCAGGCCTGGTTCTACAGAGGTGCAAAAGCATAGCTTGCACCCTTAGTTTAAACTTAAATAATCAATGTGTCAACATTTATTTGTAATTGGTGAGTGTGAACTTCTGCTGAGTGCACTGCATGGTTAGACTAACTATCAATCATGCAAAAGTGGTTTATAATCAGGGTCATCAATTGGGGCCAAAACGGTAGATCATACACCTAGTCTGTGCTCGCTACATGCGGCTGTGATGGCTCCTGCGGTCAACCGCGGCTGCATCTGGGGTAATAGAAGAAGAAAAAATCCTCCCGAACCTCCCGATGGCCGGCCCGCCCCTGATTGGGTTGGTATATGCAGTTGCACTTTGGTCCCTTTGACTGCAGCTGGACAACTTCAGTCTACTAGTGTTTGCTTATTGTCTACATATTGTTACATGGATATTCAAAGCTGAACACCAGCAGTAACACAGCCTCCACAGCTGCAAACACAAAGGCAGGTCATGGAGAAAACAGTAACATTACCAGTGGCAAAGTCATTATAAAGACTCCAGCCAAAGTTAGACCAGCCATCTCAGTTTGACTGTCTACTACCACCATGGTCACTCTCATATGACCTCGGTGAAGAAGAACCTGTGCAGGTGCTTCCCACCGTTTCGGACTGCTTGCTTATAGGGAATCCAAAAGTGTTTTTGGATTGTTGGGTTTTCTGTTTTCTGTTTCCTGTATTATTCTTCCTTATGATGATAAGCGCTATGCAATGACATGTGTTGTAAATATGCGCTATATAAATAAAATTGAATTGAATTGAATTGAAATAAATACCCAACTCATCAGTACAGTGGGGTAAGGCAATAAAGACAGTATAGTAAGAATATTCTTGCAAAAATTATGCTATATTTTGCTATGCTTGTAGAAATTTGAAGTAAAATGGCAATGCAGATGTTGCATTTCACAAAGACATGCCTTTACATGCAAATACACATAACTTTATGTCCGTCCGTGGTGATAGCAAAGACTGATCCATATAAAAGCAGCTCTAGATATATATAAACTGGGCACTAGTAAGTTTTTGATGGACGACTATCTCTTTTACATGAGTGTCCCCCCACTATTTTCAGATGCACCCAAAGCCATTTTGTTCTGGAACTGGGCATGAAAAGGACAATTTTGATCAGTACTTGAACAGACAACATTTCATAAGTGGCTATCTAAAATTCAAAATAAATTTAAAGCCATGTGCATTAATATTTACGACCAGCAATTAGTAACAGGAGATTTGGTTGACCTGACCATTGAATGTGCTGCTGCATTAAGACGGAGGAGGACCATGTAATGTGGTATGTTTATGTGTATGTGTGTGGGCGGGCAGGTCAGATTGGCTCAGGGGTTGGAGCGTTAGGTGTTTGCTGGACTTGGCCTCCACCAAGCATGATGACTTGCCCGACCCCTGGCCTCAGGGTCGTGGGCCAGACTTCTCCTTTCCTGCGATGAGCTGTTAACTGACCTCCGGGGCAGTCAGTCAGGCTACAAGACTGTGTTTCTCTGTGTGTGTGTATCTCTCGGTGTGTATGTGTGTGTTTCAACCTCAGTTCCCTGTGATCTGATCCACCCTGACAAGGCAACAGGACCGAACAATAAAAATGTCTATTTTCCTTCTCTCTCGTTCGCTCCCTCTCTCTGCGCGCTTCGGGCGAAATGGGGGAGGTGATTAAACAGAACAAACCCACTGGAAGAATGACAATCCCCAAGAATAATTTTTGTAACCTAAATCTTCTTTTTGTACCTTATAATACAGCAAAATGCAACACATGAATGTATAGAGCCTACATTTTATTGTCTCTGCATTTACATGTTATGTCGTGTTGTGATTGTCTGCACCACAAATAACGAGACGTATAACGTTTTGTCATTAACACTTTAAAACTGCTCCAACTAAGGACACAAACAGAAATCAAGACGGACAGTTAAGTTACAAGAACGTCCAGCTCAACCTCCAAAGACAACCAGCTTTTAGGTGCATATCTCCAAGAGTTGTCCGCCATATTGTACATTTAGATCACGTTGCTGACGTCACACTACATGTGGCACAAGCTGTCAGTTTTGATTAGCTATTTACCATTTTATAAGCCTAGGGGGCTGAAATTTGAAGCTACTTCCAGAGAGAATAACTTGAGATATTAAAGTTATCTGCCCGTCCAATGGGACCAGTGTCATTGGCTGCAGTATTTTTTAATTGGCCTGCCTTTAGAATGTATTATTTAAGATATTGACTTACTGGGTTCTAGTACTTCCCAGGTAGTTCCCTGTCTCCACAAAATTATGTTTCTATACAATTAAACTGCACTTTGAATTGTCTCAATAAACACAATTTCTCTTTCCATAGGAAAGATTTCCAGTTTGAAGGAGCCACAAAGTCTACATTAGGAGGTAGGAGGGAAGGATGGAGAAATAAGTCTGACCTCCACCCAGGAGACCAGGGCTTGCATCTAGCAATGGACCATTATTCTTAAAGTTAAGTTTCGTTTTTACTCATTTCTTAAACGTGACCTTCTGGTTAGATGTAGGAAAATATCACTACTTGGTTGATAAACACAACAATTACTGCATGCTGGAAGCTTGGTAAAGTTTAGGCACCAGAATTAGTTGGCTAAGATTAAATATATCATTGTTCCAGATAAAACATGACCCTCTCACTATGTGTTTGAAACTTCTACTCCATTTTCTATGTTACCATGCTGACAAGTTCCACCCCATCCAATATATGATTGGTTACCTGAAAAGGAGCGACGGTAAAGCAATAAAATATGTCACGAAGATATGTTGAATAGAAACCTTACAAACAAATGTAATCCAGCAGAAAATGCATTTCTAAATGTTACTGAGAATGTAACTACGTTGTATAGGAACATCATTTAGTGGAGACAGGGTTGTCCCCAGGTCAGTGCTTGAAGCCAGGTTAGATTGGGTCTTTTCGTCTTCCTGTCGTTTTTTATTTCTCTGCTGAAAGGACTCTCCTGGGGGCATTTCTAAAATTCTCCAAGACCTGAGAGTTAAACTTTTCCAAGTTGCAACCGTGTTTTCAGCTCAAGTTTTTA
Source organism: Chromis chromis (assembly GCA_900302755.1). Classification (NCBI taxonomy): domain Eukaryota; kingdom Metazoa; phylum Chordata; class Actinopteri; family Pomacentridae; genus Chromis; species Chromis chromis. The sequence continues at coordinate 7,770 of OMNN01001287.1, read as the reverse complement.
AGAGATTACACGTCCTCACTTGACATACGAAAAATATCAACGTGTTCGTGTATGAAAGCATTAAATGGAGATAAAAATCTTTAGCCAAAGTTCAGGAGCAGGATCACACCTCAATCACTCCCCTTCCTGTCATACGTCTATACATACCGCTCTGCCCTTCCCACTTGTTCGTTCTCGCTTTTCGTGCCCCACCCGCAACAGCTCAAGGCAGTCGTCACCAACTTACAGTAACGCTCATTTGCATCCAGTAAACAATCAAGCTTGATGGTTTTGTCCTTGCAAGTAAATTAATGGAAATAATTCAGACAAATATAACTGATATAAAGACATCTGTCATTTCTGGATACCATCTATATTTTGGTAAAAAGTCACAATTTGGGAAACAGGTTAAAAATCTTTTTCATTATGCAGTTGAGAGTATATTTTTTAGCCAGATTGCAAGAAATATCTAAGATGAAGGACATTCTTGTAATTCTGAGGTAAATGTTGTCAGTTTGTCAAAGATATGCTGTGATTTTATCTTTCAGAAAATCATGCCCAGGTCTTTTTTTAATCATATTAGTTTATATTCAATCTGATCACAGTACTTAATGCAGTTCATTACCTGTTTTTTGTATTATTATTTTTATTATTGTTTGTTGTCTTTTGCGTGCTTACAAATACCTCTCTCTCGCTATTCTTTCTAATCACAGCTATTATTCTCTTCGTTTTTCTTCCTGTCTGCTTGCTTAGAGAGACTCCCTCAGCCATACGCTCGGCAGCACACTGAATTGTGAATCCAAACAGGCAGAGCAGCAGCAGATAGACAGTGACTGAGAGAAGGGAGGGAGGGGGTGGTGAGAGATAAAGAGTGAGAGAGCGGAGAGGGAGAGAGAGAGAGAGAGATGAAAAGCATGCTAAGTGAGAGAGAGGCGCTCATACTGAAGGAGGCAGAGGCAACAGCTACAGCAACAGCACGCTCCTTCCCCATCCTCCCTCTCTCCTCTCATAATCCCACATCCACGCCGGGGGAGATGGAGGGCACCCTGACCCGCTGAGGAGCTCAGACTGAGGGAGAGGAAAGTCTCACGTGAGCCCACCTTCCTTCTTCTGTGAAGGCCTGGATCATTTATTTTGGGGACAATAATCAACAAGGAGTGAAAGGAGGTGTGTAACCACGAGCCTGCCGGCGGGAGGGAGGGAGGGAGAAGGAGAGAGAAGAGGGGGATGAGTGGTAGGTCTGGTACAGCTGCTGATGCCAGGGTCTGACAGTGAGGCAGACTGAGGGAGATCTGAAGAGGAGTGGAGGTTTCTCGCACGTGTGGAGCAGCGTCGGCAACTTGTGGGCCAAAGAGGAGAAACAGATTCAACATACGCACACAGCTGGACAGATGAGGAGGCATCAGGGACCACGCTTCAGTCCTGGGTATGTTCATTTACACTACACACACTCACACACACACACAGGATTTCATCCTCAATGGTTGCTGTGTTTTTACAAATAGAGCGCACTTGAAACGCAACAGTGCGTGTTAGCTGATCTTCGGGGTTGACGACTACCTTCCCTGACAAGTCTCCCTACTTGCCCTCAGATACTTGCAGCAAAAGCAAAGAGGAAGCAAAGGAGAGATTTATGTGTGAGTGTATGGTCATGCTCTCTTAGCGTCTACGTCTTGTTATTACATTACTGTATGCCACTTCAAGTGATGCACGTAAATAAACCTCCACCGGTGGAAGGCTGTCGTGTTTCGGGTCGCCGGACATAACTCTCTGCTGGCTGTAACATTGCTCATTACATTAACTTTGTACATGAGTTACATGTTCTGTACACTGTGTGCTGCCATAAATTGTGCACAATAAAAAAAACTGAATGTGTGGCAGCTGACAAACATCGACCAAAGCGAGGACTTGTTTGTGCTCTCTGGTCTGAGACATGTATAGCTGCACCGCAGGATGCCATGAGTGGTAACATGACATGAGTGGCCATATGTTACGTTACGTTGTGACGGGCTGCATATGGCCTGTGACAGCAAGTTTGCATGAGGCATTTCAGCCAGAAGCCTCTATTTCTCTTAATCTAACCCCCCTTTCTCTCTCTCTTACTCTTTATTCCCACCATTTTCCGTCTTTCTCCATTTCCAATTATAGACTGTCACCTCTCTCCCTTTCCTCCTGATCCTATCTCCTGTTTCATTCTCTTGCTAAGCAATTACCTTTACCTGAATCTGCCTCTCTGGACAGCATGGCTGGCTAGTTTTCTGTCTGCCTTCTCAACAATGAAAGTGAAGGATGGGTTGTGAGTTCATGGCCATTTTTTTATGGCTGCCTGAACCTGAGCGAAAAAGCAACATCAGTGAAGCCTGAACGCAGAAGCCACCTCGTGTTATTGCTGCTCACGTAGATCTGGAACAGATATGTAAATATGAAATACCTGTGGGGGCTTTTCGGCGTGCGGAGGAATTATGCCTCTAATCATGCAATCAGCTCATTATTTCCTGCTCCTCATTAACTTGTTTGGGTTTCTAACTTTATCGCTGTTCACAGTCTCGCCTTCCTGAAAACAAAACAGAAAAAAACACCTCACACAGACGGTGCTGGCGGGCAGATTGCTCCCAGCATACAGGAAAACTTGCTGTTGGAATTTAAGAGTTGAAACTCTTCACTGGCTCTTTGCTCTTCTATATGTACCCTTGTCTTTCCAGCTTTCTCTATTTTCTTTTTCTACCTTATTTCTATAGAGGATTATATGAATCATCTACTAGCGAGGATGCTTGTTATGATCAAACCATATACCTTCCTCCCTTCCACTAAACACACACACATTTATAATAATAACCAAGCACACGCTCCCACTACCAGTAGAACCCTTTTAGCGCAGCAGTGTGACAGCTACCTGAAGCAATGCCAACTCGGTAAAATAGTGTGAGAAGACTGCGCCTGGAAATGAGACATTGTTGGATCACTGAGGAGAAAGATAAGAGCAAGAGGACATAATGAACAGAAAGAAGTAGATGGGAATAGTGACATCGAATTAAATAAAGGAAGATTAAGGTGATAGAGCAGACGGAAAGAGTTTGGAGGCTGACAGAAAAATGGAAGAATGTGGGTGAAACTGTTTGGCCTCTGATGACGGGCGCTGATTGCAGATGTCTTTTTCCAGTGAGTGGACACGGCGGCAAAGTGATAGTTTTCAGCCACCCTGTGGGGAGAGAAAAAGGAAGAAAGAAACAGAAAGGCAGAGACGCTGATTTCTACTGGAAGCAGAGGATGTTTGATTTATTTATAAAGCTGTTCTGCTGCAGGTTCCTAAAGGGAACATTTCGGTTTATTGCATGTTGGATGTTATTTTCACAGTTTTGGCCTTTAGTCCATATGATACTCAGTAGGGTGGAGTAGTCAGAAAGTTTAACAACAGCATACCTAAAATATTGGATTTAATTCCACATTGAACAGGATAACTGCATGTGCTCGCAACTACACCAGGTACAGTTCAGTCAGTTTTCCATCTTCATATACACACGATATATAAAGATGGAAGATGTGTTGCCACTTCCTTTTTGATGCATAAAAGTGAAGCCAAATATTGCAGAGATTGGTGCTGCCATCTTGATATGTTAATGGTAGCAGTGAGCAGGAAGCTGGAGACATGTTTTCTTGGTCCCACCTCCTGTCTGATTTACTGATCTTCACACCAAACCTGGAAGCTCGTTGCATGCTTATCATTGTTCTAGGTAAAAATGATTATTAACTGCTAGTTGTCTAGCTAGCTAGCAACATATCAGTTACTCTCTTCCCTTAGAGTGTTGTGCTGTTAGTTTGGTATTGAAGGCAGGATGACATCTCTGTGTAAACTCACCACTGCACAACAGCAGAGCACATTTCCAAGATATTTGGGCTTCACTTCAGGGGAGCTTCCATGTCGTCCATCATTACGTACAATCTACATTTAGGACACAAAGTTTTCTATCATTCCATACATCTATCCATTCATTTTCTTACACTTATCCGGGTGTGGTGGCAGCAGGCTGAGCAGATCATTCCAGACAGCAACGCTCTCTAGCTCCTCCTGGGTAACCCCAAGGTGTTCCCAGGCCAGATGAGATATGTAATCCCTCCAGTCAGTTCTGGGTCTACCCAAAGGTAGGCACCTAGGAGGCATCCGAATCAGATGCCTAAACCACCTCAGCTGGCTCCTGTCAACGTGAAGGAGCAGCAATTCCACTCCGAGCTACCCTATCCTATCTCTACGGAGAAAACTCAATGCGGCCACTTGTATCCACGATCTCGTTCTTTCAGTGACTACCAACATCTCATGACCAAAGGTGAGGGTTAGAACATAGATGGACTTGTAAATTCGGCTTCCGACTCGGCTCCCTCTTCACCATGTTGGTTTGGTACAATGCTCGCATTGCTGCAGATGCTGCACCAAAGCCTCCTGTCCATCTCACGCTCCATTTGCCCATCACTCATGAACAAGATCCTTATTTAAAATCCTTTGCTTGAGGCAGCAAATCACAACCATTGCAGAGGGAGCAATCTAACGGGTTCAAGCAGAGAACCACAACCTTCTGACTTGGAGGCGTCGAGTCTCATCCTGGATGCTTCACAGTTTAGGTCAAGAGTTAAATCTTTTTTTATTGGAACAAAATGCATTTCAGGGTTATAAAGATATGGCTCTACTCATGTGTGATACATTGAGTGCATTCTAATACCAAAGCCATAATACCAAACTATATAGTATGCTTGAAAAATATCAACAGTGTAAATAGTATTCAAAATTCAATAAGCCAAAAATACCTGAATGTCCCACTACATCTAGTCGAATTCTGCGGTATTCTGCTTTTCTGGCAATTCTTACCCACAATCTACTGTGCAGCAGATGATATGTCACGTTGTATTGCATGACTATATACAAAATTGAGCCTCCGAGAGTGCACAAGCATAAAACAGCTCTTGAATATATGAGCACGATGGTCAAACTTTGTAATATGTCCCAAATGTATGCATACTGCATGCAACAGTACGTACTTTGTGAGAACAGCTGTGGTACATACTGAAAGTAAAAAGCAAGTAAAACACTAGATGAACAAATACTTTAAGCTGCTCAAATCAGCAGCAGCATCTGCAATATTTTTATGCTCACTGCTTTCATCCACCTCATTTCCAGCTGCAACAGGCTTCTGTTGTCAATGAAAAGACCCAGAGTTGGTAGACACCAAAAATAGAGCTAAAAAGAACATGAATATGAATGAATATTTGTTAGGAAGCATGACTCCATATTAATGATCATGTTGTTCTGGAACTGCTGGATGTGTAAATACACAGTTGTGGAGTATCTCATTCAATATCTCAGTGTTGTGTTTACAGCTTGTTGTGCTACCCCCAAGGTGTTAAAAATCAATTCACTCAATTGTCTGACTTGCTTTAGTAATGTTACAGCTTCTCTAGATCTCTATTACATTGGTAAGGACTCTTGTATTGTAACCAATACAAATGATGGCCAAAGCTGTGAAAATAAGATGCCGGTTGTAAAAACAATTTGCCTCTGAGGCTTAAACCCTCACTGGAGTGAGGAGTTCAGGGAACATGGGAGATCCTGAACACACAGGAGGTGAAGGCTTCGGGGAGAATAATCAAGCATTACGTTCCTGCTGGAGGAGACGTGTGAGAAGAGAAAAGAATCGACGGCAGGCTGCATTGAAAGGATTTGATTGGGAAGGTGACCGGGGGTATGTGGGCGTGTTGAAGGAGCTTTTGATCTCAGTGTGTGCATAAGAGTGTGAACGCATGTGTGTGTTTGCGAGGAGCATGGTCGACCTTGAGAAATGCACCAAAGGGTCTTAAGGACGTCCTGCGTGGAGAATTGCCTCTATTACATTGTCAGATCGTGATTGAGGTGATTGCGCGGACAAGGGCTGCAACCCACAACCGCCCACAGCCGTCCGCCGACACACACAGCGACTCTATGCTGATCGTCACACACAAACACACACAATCAAACACCAGTCTTTATTAAAGTGTGGAATTACAGTGCCGAGCCTTGTGTTGCATCAGAGGTCGCTCACAAAACTGAATTTAATGGTCTTGCTTCCAGTATCATTCGGCGTGGGTGAGTGTGTAATATTACCACCGAGTGCATGCGTGTGTGTGTCCAGAGAGGTTATTGGGGTTTCAAGGTGGCGGCCGCTGGTGTTGTCGCACATGCACAGTGTAAAATAAAGGGCATGATCCCAGTCAATAATGAACAAGAAGGCCTCTACCTCGGGCCAAATAACATGCAGGTGGGAACTACAACTCCTTTGCAGTCTCAGTCTCCTGCACCACTCCATTACGACCTCCTGATCTTCGGCACCTCCTCTTCCTCTCCTTCTCTCACTTCCATCTCCATGATAAATTATTCTCTCGCACACTTTCCCTGTTTCCCTCGCGCTGCCCTCTCACTTTCCACTTTGCTTACTTTAATTTACTTTCCCGGCTGCGTTTTCTCAGCCGTGACCCCGGGCCCTCAGATTCTGTTGTTCATTCTTCTGCTCGAGGTTTCTCTCTGTCTGTCTGTCTGCTACACTTCCCCTGTCTGTCCGTCTTTTCTCAGCTGCTCGACTCTGACAGGAAAGTTTTAAGGTCACCTGCTATCTCTTGCCTGGCACTCATAATGAATTAACGTTTGGCTTCACCTCATTATTCAGTCTGACACAACCATCCCTTGAGTCACTCTCAATGTCTTTAAAATAAACGCTCAAATTCAATTTAGCGATGATTGAATCTATTCTTTCTAATTACACAAACCTTACCTTCTGAGAGATACAAAGTCCTTCAAGGTGCGTCCATCACATTTTCCTGTTAAAGAGCTCATCTCAGCTGCAATTAGAGCAAGTAAAAAAGTCTCAGATTTTCAAACATTGTCTTGTGCTAATGCAAATATATAAACATTATGGTTTGTTACCTTGTCTCATTCAGAGGAGAGCTCCTTATTTGCTTGACACCTCAGTCTGAGCCTCACTAATAAGGTTTCTTGTTCAACTGCAGAAAGCCGAAGAATAAACTGTTCGAGACAAACAGCCTTTTACAAGAACATCACATAACTGCAGTTAATGTTACACTCTGCCAACAGAAATTATTATCAGGCCTCTCTTGCAATACAGAGCAAAAGAACTCATGACAATACACTGGCTTAGTGCTGGCGAAGAAAAATACACAGTTTGCTTCTTACAATGGTCACATTAAAGCAGGCAATTTAGTGACCTTCAAGCTAAGCCTTGAACAGGCAGGAATATGTTGCTGCTCTCTGTGATTCTCTGCAAAATGTGTAAATGTAATTTCCACCTGTATTCAAGCAGAAATTGAAGGTGCACAATATTGCATCTATTTAAAATGTGGACATAAAAATGTGAAGAGTCATGCTGTTTTTGGACCAAGATGTACACCGATCAGCCGCAACATTATGACCACTGACAGGTGAAGTCAATAACATTGATCATATTGGTACTATGTGGTGTTCTGCTGGAAAACCTTGGATTTTAACATCCATATTGATGAGACTTAGACACACAAATAAACATTGTCCCAGAACAAGCACACTCCCTCATGCGAATGGAAATCCCAAATGTCACTGGCATACCCCCGCAGGAAAATGCACCCCACCACATGGCAAAAACATCAAACAATCAGGAACATCTTGAGGAACATGACAATGGCCCAAGATGTTGATTTGACCTCCAAACTTCCTAGACCCCATCCTGATCAAGCATCAACAGGATGCAGTGGAACAAGTTGGATTGACAGAGGCCCCAC
>OMNN01001286.1:0-14339 GCA_900302755.1 Chromis chromis | reverse complement strand
CAAAAACAGGCGCAGATTAATTTATTACATATCCTCTTTGCAACATTGTCTTTTCTTCTGAAAGCTATATTTAGATACATATATATTATATTATATAATACCTATATATAATATTCCCTTTGGAAAAAACAAAAAATTGATTATGAAAAAAGCCACGAGTGTTGGTTAAACATTCTCCAAATATAATAGATAGCACAGTCTGGGTACCAAGGCAGAGGGGTTTTCTCCCGTGGTTTACTTTGTGGAGCTCCACCTCTGGGCTCTAAAGTCTTCGGTTTTTAAAAACAACAGCAGGTATACAGAAGACACACCTTTTCAGAGCTGTGTCAGCGCTACGTCCATAGCACTGTGTTCATCATTGTTGATCTCTGTATAAATATTGTGAAAGGCAACTGAGCTTTTCTGTTTGGAACAAAAAAATCGTCCTCCTCCTCCTTTACTCAAACTGCAAAAAGGCTTTTCAGAGGCCTAATAGATGGGGGGATAGAGGTAGAGAGGAGAGGAGGGAGTAGTGAGAGAGAATGCGTGGGTGTTACTAAGGAAACAACTGAACCTTTCACAAATCAAATGTTTTAATTGGAGCTCATGCGATTCTCCTTGGCGGAAAAAAAGACCAGATATCATTTTGAGGTCTGATCTAATTGGCTGCAGCCAAGGAGGTGGGCAGACACTAAGGGCCGAGTAGAGGGGGACGAATGTATTCACTCCTCCTCTTCAGTGCAGTGCCAAGTGCAGGGTGTTAATGCAGAGCGGGAACGGAAAATGCCGTTAAGGACCACAGGTAAACATTTGTGATACCGAACATAAAAAAGCAGCCGGAGTAAAAGAGGAGCGGTCCCTATTGTGTTCTCTCATTTTCATCAGCTCTGTATCGTACTGGTTCTGTCTTCGTCTATCTCCATCTGTTGCTGTGTCTCAGGGCAGGGGTCAGCTCTCCAGCAGCTGCTTTAGTGCTCGTTCAATGTTCATGCGGTGTCCGACTCGCGTCACTCCCAGCTCCGCAAAGTCATCCTTGGTTAGAGCTGGGAGGTGAGAGCCTTCGATCTCGTGTTCCTGAAACCCTGCTCTGTGCTCCCCCAGATTGATGCTCTCCAGCCAGTCTCCAACGTCGTACTTGTTCCAAAGGTGGAGGGGTTTTTGGTGGAAGGGCCGGAGGGCTAAAAGCGGTGACCCCAACCCAGGGGAGTGGGAAGGGGATGGGGAACGAGAGCGGGAACGGGTGCTGGAGCTCCTCATTACAAAGCGGACCTCTTTAGGCTCCTGGGGTAGGCTCAGGCTCGAGGATTTGAGGATGGTTTGAGGGGGTGTAGTCGGTGAGGTTGGTAGGCCGAAGCTTGAGAATCGTCCGAGAGGGTCGCCCCGATCAGGTGAGCCTGAGCCTGGGCTGGGGGTGCGTCGGGTGACGGGGTAACGGCTGCCAGGGCGGATGGTGTATGTGGTTCCATAACTTCTCTGAGAAATGGTGTGGAGCTCGCCTAGGCTGCTGAAAAGTCTGGTGGAGACAGAGACAGAGAGGTTTTTAGAAACGCTAACAAAGAAAAAGAAGGCGAACAAAGTGAAAATAAAGTAGAAGAAAGAGACCAAGCTTTGGGTTATATGTGTCAACTGCTGTCAGGTATTTTAAGGGTTTAAGTTAGTGTAGGATAGAAGTTAATGGCTGTTAGAGAGATCAAGCTATCCTCAAAGCAGCAAGCTGCACTCATTGGTGGTCACATTAAGAGTTTCAGATTTTATTTAGAGTTTTGAATAAAAATCTACTTATTTAATACACTCAGTCCATTTGACAATAGTGAAAGTCATTCCCCTGTAATGAATTTAAAAGTTGCTTTCTCAGAAGTCATACCTCCCTTAAATGATTGTGAGCCACAAATGCAAGAGCTTTAGAAACAGATTAGATTAACAGTATCAAACAGACATCAAAACTGCACATTTTAGATGTGACAGGTTTAGTAAAAACACACACACACACACACACACACATTCACCTACATTTAGACAAAGAAGGTAGATCAAAAAGTAGAATAGTATATTTGGGTTTCAGCTTTGTGTTGCACTACAGTTACAACTCATTCAAGAAAAAAAAATCATTCAGTAAATGTGCCTTTGTATGACCCAGAATTATAGTTTATAAAGAAAACAGATGACATAATTCATGTCCTCAAACTGTGAAAGGCCATGTGGGGACACACAAAGCTGTGTGTTTTTTTAAAGCTTAGCTTCATTTAATCCAATGGATGTTTATTTACCTTGGAAGTGCAGCTAACACTTAATTCAGTGCAGTGCATCTACTATTTAGGGAATACAAGTGGCCAACCAACCCAGTCTTACCATCTGCTGCATGAGGACGAAGGATTGTACTAACACAGCCTGGCAATCATTCTTTAGTAGTAGAAATCTCCAGTTATTCTTACATGTCCAATAAACGCTGCTATATCTACCTTTTTACATCTGACCCTCTTTTGATAAATATTTGAAGCAAAAATTGGTGAAGCTCTTTAATCTACTGATCTAATGGAGGGAAGATGGTCAGGAAGAAGGATGGATTAGAGATTAATGCTAACATGAGAGTTTTGTCCATCTTGGTGCAAGCAGGGAGAAGCAGAAAGGAGAGACCTAAATGTGATAAAGAGTTATTGCAGTGATGTCTGTTTTATTCATGCATGTTAGCATGTCTAAATAAAAAGATTTGACATGGGTGAGAGTCGGATTAAAGAGTGTGATGGAACAAAGGTAGCTAGGCAGCACACAGGCTGGAAAAATGATCAGACTATAGGGAGCCGACGGATATGGGATGAGCTCCATGCGCACTTACACAGTCGTCCTGCCCTCCTGGGCGCACAGTCAGTTCTAGACCAATCAGATCAGAGCAGCAGGGCGGAGCATGCAAGGTGAGCAGAGAGAGAGCAATGGGAGAGAATGTTAGCATCACTCCATGAGACGCAGCCTGCCAACCAGACTTATAGTCTGCTTCAGCCACCTCTGCTGTCTCCGACATGCTTCTTGTGTGTGCTGTTCATAGATGTGTATGTGTGCATTCATGTGCTTCTCTTAGCATGACAAAGACAGCAGAGCAGGTTTCAGCACCTGGATGGTCTGACCAGTGGGCCACATGAGAGAGAAATGAGCACACTATTCACATATCAAACACTGCACAAAGAAAAACAAACAACGAAAGAAACAAATAAAAGGAAGGCGCATGTCTCTTGACTTTCAAAGTTGATGTGCACCTAAAGAACTTCTGTTCCTGCACATACATTTATATATGTGTTATGCACGATATTAATTCACTTTTGTATGTGCTGCACTGTACATAGGGGATGTATATGTGTGGGTTCTGTCGTTTCAAGACATACAGATTGCACTATACTCTGCTCTGTTTTAGCATGGTTTAAAAAACCTACAGTGTCCAATAAGCAAGACAGTCAGGGACCATGGCCATCCTCAACACAAACACTGAAAAACAAAACAAAGTTATGCAATTTACATAAACAACGAAAAACAGAAAACCAAAGAGCACAAATGAAATTAAAATTTCTAAACCACCCAAAGCTATGATACACAGCATGTGAACGAGGTGGATACAGGAGAGACAAAATACGGCTGTGTGGCGTTTGAAGGGGTTATAAATGGAGCACATAGTGAATGGGGTAAGTGATGGTGGTGGTACATTACAATTCAGAGTGCTGGGAAGGCTATGTTAGATGTGAAAATGCTCCAGTAGGTGAGGGGAAAAATGCAGATGCAGAGAGAGAGAGAGAGAGAGAAATAATGGTGTGCATGATCATCTTTGTCATAGCCAATGGCAATCAACTGTCAGGATGGAGATGGGGGGGATGTCTTTGATTGCATAACCTCAGAAAAAGGTGAGCCCAATCAGAACTGGGTGTTAGATGATATGCCGTATTTGATATCATGGTCACCTTTTCCATCCACGGATGTTGCTGTGGTACAGATCAATGATTGATGACTGAATTTGGCCCAATGTCAAATGGAGACTTCATATTTCATCTGTGTTCACCCGAGCAATGCATTGTCTTATACAGCTGAGAAGACTGAGCTTTTCAACCCAAACTCCTGTGCTAGCATATTACTATTATTAATATTAGTATGATACTTTAAAAAAAAAAAACACATTCATCAGGTGTTTTCAACACAGAAATTTACAGTTTTAGATTTGTTGTTCTTAAAAAAAACAACTAATGCACTAAATGCACGACATTTTTACATTTATGGAGTTAAGTCCTGCCACCTAGATGTCCGGAAATCAGCAGCTAAATGTAGCAGCAAACTTCTGCAGACACCAAACTACACGTGGGCAACAGTTATGATGTATTTCTGAATACCAATGCTACCATGACATGGCATTAATTTATAGTCCTATGCTAATTAGTCCTAGAGAGACTTTTCACTATTTCTCTGAGATGGCATTGTAATTGATTTCATTGACAAGAAGATGGAAACACAAAAGCGTGACACACAAGTTTCGGTTGTGTGGAGCTGAGCGGCTCCTGCCGATGTCACTATAATGAGAGGACTGTGAAAGAGTCTATTATGACATCTTCTCAATCTAAGATTGTCTCTTCATGTCTTTCAGCTCCTCTTAATCAGCAGTGAAGTATGGTGGAAGCAAATTCTTCCATCCTCGTTATTCATATAAACAGAGATTAGGATGAGGGAAGAAGAAAAGAGAGGAGGAGCAGGGCTATAAAAGTCAAACTCAACTGCATCTGAAGAGTGATTACAAACTCCTGAGTTCTTTGTAAGACTGATGAATCATATAATGATTATAATACTTTTAATTTAACATCGCTTACTGTCAATGTCACGCCGAAGTAAAACTTCAGTGGACAACCAAGAAAGACAGCAAACATGAGATGTTAACTTCCAACCTGCCACGCCATAAAAACACAACCAGGCTGAGGCAGGTTGTTGTACATCTAAGCCAAACCCAGAGGAGATTAAAAGAGAAGATTCTACCACTTATTCGACAGTTATTCCACGTGACACTTAGGGGCTTTTTACAAGGTTAGGACTTTGGTAATCTCGTCATTAACAAGGCTGTTAATGCCAAGACCATGTGAGGATGGTTATAACATGACACACCATTATAGTTAAAAATACATCCTTAAATCTTTGAGGTTATCACTGATTACTTTAGGCTGGGGGATGCTGATAAGAAGGAAACTGTAGTTTCTGATCTTATCGAATTCATATCAGTGATGACAGCAAAGAACTGTGGATATGAGGATGTATTATGTATTAACAGAGCAAGGACTTTGGGAAATGCTCAAGGAAACGCTAGAAGGGAAGCTAGTAGCGGGGTTATAGGTTAGAACCCAAAAGTGAGAGTGCGCAAGAGATGAGGAAAGGCTTTCAGGAAGTACATGCCTCCAAGCCCTGTTACCTTGTTTGCACCAACAGATAATCCACCACACACACATGCACACACTCGCACACACACAAACACAAATTGCATAACACTAACTTATTGACTACTACTGTCTACTGAACATTTAACAGGAAGCCAAGGAGTACAGCTGTAACTATGGAAACAAGGAGCAGCTTAGACCCGAGTCCAGAGTCAACTGTAGTTCTTATACATCTAAAACCAATAATATCTGCACTAACACTGTATATTTTCATTTTCTTTATTAAATTAATCTTATTGTGAAAGATTCTGCAGGCAGCAGTGAAGAAATCAGATGATGCAAACAAGGTAACAAATAATACTTAAAGTAAAATACATGAAACAAAATGTATAGAAGGGTTGTTCTCTTTCAATGGGCTTAGTTGATAAGCTTGTTATGAAAAATATATTTAAAAAAGCTTTGGTTTACCCTAGGTCTATAACCTTAAGGTTTACTCTCTTCGGTGTCCTCAAATCTGCAGAAAAAAGGATTTCATTGCACTTTCAGGTATGGTGTGAAAAAAGAAACCCACAGATAACAGACAAAAACACCACTGTGCTTCAGATGCTTCAGATAACTAGAGATGCTCTGTGAGAAGCCTCGTTTCTATGCCTCATGCACGTTCTTCTTAATGATGCTGAAACAAACTATAGGGCCCACAGATAGCTATAGCACATATTAACTGTGTTGCTACACTAATATTGTCATGGAAACTAATGGAAACAATGCTAATGACCTCTGATCTCATTACCACTTACCATCACGTTAGACTAGCTTAAATATATATTCATATTTTACAGTGTGAGAATGTCATGCACAACAGAAATAAACAGGATTTGTTCACAGTAGATAATGATCTAAATAAAGACTAATATAAAGTGTTGATAAACAAGAGAAAATACCGTCTAACAAGTATGCATTTTTAATCCGTTTAAAAATCTTCTCGCTGAGGCTGATTGCTGGAATTTCTTTTGCTCTCTGCCACCATAGAAGTAAAAGATACAAATGAAACTTTAATCATTACTTTTATTGTAGCCCTTTTTCTGTTACACAGTGTTAAATACAGTTTTGCAGCACATTTTCACTAGATATTCTCTTACCTGGCACCTGCCACAGGTGATTTCCTCCCTGGGTCAAGTGATGCTCCCAGTGGTTCCTCTCCCAGTGACCTAGTGTCTTTATTTAGCTGCTGTAGTCGTGAACTGAGCTCTCCCATAACAGATGGTTTTGCTCCCTCATCTGCACCCAGCCCCAGTCCCAGCCCACCAAGATTGCCCAAACTCCCAATACCTAGCCCCACCCCTGGCCCACGGGGCTCCACAGGGTCCCCCCACAGCTTGGACCTCCGCTGGAAGAGGTAGCGCGGCTTGGTGGGGGCTAGACCAGTCACTGAGGCCGAACCACCTGGGGGGAGCCCAGCTCCTCCAGCCGCAGCAGCAGCCAGGGCAGCAGCCTGTTGCTGTGATAGCAGCTCGCTGTCAGAGCTCTGCTTTAGCAGAGGGTCCCTGAAGGTGACGGGGCCTTTACTGCCTCCTATCTGGGACTTGAGTCGGGGCTTAGGAGGCACTGGCGGCTTGTCGAGCACAAAAGTCTGCCCGTCGGCATAGGAGGTGTGCGTGGTGTGTGTGTCGGCAGGCTCGCCGCTTTCTGAGGACAATGTGGACATGCTGGAAACCGTGGAGACGGTGCTGGTGGTCTCGAGATGGTGGTCTCGCTCTCTCTCGCTGGAGCTGCGTGTGTCAGCCTCCTCCACGCCTGAGTCAGCCGCAGAGCCAGACTCACCCACCGGTGGAGGCTCCAGAGGGTCAGAGGGCTTCCCTGAGACAGCTGCTGCACTGGGTGGAGGTGGGGGCTGGGGAGGCTGAGGCTGTGTGGGGGTCACAATTGGGGTTGTTGGAGTTGAGGGAGTTTGGGGTGTTGGCGTTGTAGGGGTGGTGGGAGAGGTGGCAGGTTTAGCTGGGGACACGGCCCCCTGTGCCTGTGCCAGCAGCCCATTAGCAAACTCATCTGGTGGTGGAACAACTCCAATCTTACGTAGCTCCTCTCTTGTCTCCTCATCACTGGAGGATAACATGGCAGGGGGCAGGGTCACTGTGTACGGATCCACATCCTCCTCGGAGCTTCCCTGAGCCAGACTCTTCTCTTGGGCTGGACTGGCAGGACGCTGAGTTTGAGGCAAGGCCTGGGGCTGGGCCTGGAGCTGGGCCTGGGGCTGGGAGACAGTGGGGCTAGGGGATTTAGCCCGTGGACTTGGTGATTTGCTTGGCTCCATGGATACTGGGGCGGGAGTCTTTTCTAGTTCTGAAGCTACCCCAACAGCCTGGCCGTTACTGGTAGCATGGACCATGATGAGCCCTGCTGTCTTCTGCTGTGATGTATCCATAATACTGATCAACATACTTTTTTTATCCTCTAGTCTCTTCTCCTCCTTCCTCTCCTCTATTCTGGCCTCCATTTCTTGCCGGAATGATACAGGCGAAGGTGACGTAGCCCATTGTGGCTTGGTGGGCTGGGGAACTAAAATTGATGTTGGGGAGGGTCCAAGTCCATAACCCGCTGCCTTGGCGCTTTTAGGTGAAAAAGGGGGAGATGCAGGTACCCCTTCCCCATGTGGAGACTCTTTGGTCTGACTGTCAATGAATATTACACCCTGGCCTATTCGCTCTTGTTTAGTCCGAGGCTCTGGGCTGCTAGTTGGGGACTGGCTCTGGGAGGTAAGTGCCCTCTCCCTTGCGGCCAGCGCAAGAGCCAGTGGCGAATTAGGGTCCAGGGGCTTTCCTGTAAGTGGATGGATAAAGGTGGTCCCACTAGGTGAGGGGCTCAGAGCCAAGGCAGGGGGAGGCAGCTGTCCCAGCTCACGGGTCAGCATCCGTTCATCGATTGAGTGAGACTGAGTCAGAGAGGGGGCATCAGAGCTGGTGGTAGATGCCCCCTCCATGGTCCCAACAGAAAGGAAGACAGTGGATTTCCTCCGTTCTTCTAGGCGACGCTCGCGATCTTTCACTGCTCCAGCAATTGCAGCAGCGAAGGGGCCCTTACCCTGAAACATCATCTCTCCTTGGACACGCATACGCTCTCGCTCAGCCATCAGCTGCTGCTGGTAGTAGTCTGCACGGCTGGTGTGTGTGTGCCCGTGGGTATGTGGGTGTCGTCCTGAGGGTGAGCTCTCTCGCGAGTGGGCAGCAGCTAAGGCCAAACTAGCTTTTTCTTGTGCATCTTCCACCTGCAGCAGACATACAACAAAAAAATACATCAAAATCCAGGTCAAAGAGCATTTTGTATTATAGTAAACAAATATAAAAAAATAACCACTCCTCACACGCAATTTACCTGTAGCTGTTTTACTAGGGGGCTTTTCTTCCTTTGGGGCTTGGTGGGTGTGTACAGTCCAATGCTAAACTGACCCACATTAGCATAAGGGTTGTCAATAATCCGACCCTTCCTTTTGATTCGCTCAGGTGGAGTAGCAGCAGAAGGTCGGGGAATTTCTGTAGGTTCTACAGGTAGATGGGAGGAGTCCTGCAAGATTATCATGGAGCGGGCTTTCTTCTGTCTTTCGATGTGTGTGGCCTGCCGCTGAGCGGCCTCATAAGGCAGGTCCAAGGACGAGGGCTTGAAGCTGGAACGTCCTCCAGGCTCATGGCCCTGACTCTGGGTCCTAGAGGGGGGTGGAGGAGGGCAGAAAGCCGGGGGAGGACCGGTGTCTAGGTAGTAGGGAGGAGGAGGAGGTGCCGTTTGTGGAGGTGGAGGGATGGGATGGGGCTGTGAGTGGTCTCGGAGGCTGTCTGTCATAGAGGAACTGCGGGGAAATCGGTGTTCGCCTGCAAGGGCGGACAGCCGATCCTCCTCAGTGGCACCTGATGAGGGAAAAGCACAGATCATGTAGTGATGTGAAGTGAGTTCATACAAAAGGATAATTTTAAATGAGGCTAGCAGGTTGACAGCTGCTTCAAAAAAAAAAAAAAAAACTGGAATGCATCCATCTATAAATCTGTCTACTCACATAGCTAATAATGTATCACACATCTCAAATGCAGCAATACAATATTTTAATAATACATGTAATTCTAACTATTTTTGACTTATTTAACAATTAATTCAACATTCATTTAATGAGTGTGTTTGGGAAAAGGAAAACTGTTTAATAATACAGTTGAGTATTAATAATGTATGTGTAAATCTACTTTTGAAACAAGCTCTGTCCTTGAACATCTGCTCTGTAAATCTGTTTCTGTGAATATCCAATAATTACATTGTCACATTTAGAACATTCACAATGCCATGTAACAATGCATTTAAAAAAAAAAAAAAAAACCTCTTTTAATTTTTAACATTTGGTAAAAATCTGTCAAGGTTTGACTTGGGAAATAATTTCTTGTTGAGAAGAAGTTTAAATGTAATGAGGATGCAGCTTTATTCTCAGTATTTTCAATTTGTTGTGCTGCCATTCTTTGTGGATGTAGTGACACAATTTATGAAAATAGAATGAAGCTTTCTCATCTTACAGTATATTCTCTACTGTACATACAATTACACTATCGACTATTACACTATCAATAGGTAAAGGGTGGGTGATTATTTTACCAAAAGACTTGGTCCTGGACATGCCCTTTGGTAGTTGCATGTGACCTCTCTCAATCCCAGGGTGAAGACCTCCATGTAGAGTCATCCCTTGTCTCTCAAACAGTGACTGCAGCACAAAATTCAGAATTTGCAGTGTTATTAAAGACAGTTTCAACATATTAAAAGCTTAAATAAAACCATGAATAAAGTAGCACTAAGGAGTGCATGCATAAATGTGTGCAGTGCTGCATGTTGTGTAGGCCAGGTTTTTCTGAGTATGTCATGCGTCAGATTGAGTTTGCATGTCTGCCAGCATAGTCACATATGCTGTCTGCCAATGTGCTGTGTGTAGGTGCACTCACACTGATCTCTGCTGGTGTTATTCTCCTGCTGGTAGGCCGCTGCTTGACAGTGGCTGCTCTGTAATCTGCCTCCGAGGGCTGAGAACGCAACATAGACTCCTGGGATGCCAACATCTCATCTAGTCTCTCTGTTGGGAAGGAAATGAGCCAGAACTAAATACTGAGACATAACACCACAGAAATGTTGTGTCATCATTTCTGGCGCTGATATTACAGGAGAAAATGCAAAAGCATTTCTAAAATGTAGCTATACACTACAGTGAGAGGTCATGCTCTGTGGTATTGTACAAAATCGCTACACTTTCTCAATGCAATTTCATTGTGTTGTATTGATGATCACAAGTGAGCGAGCAGCAAGACTTAAAAGAGACAAAGAGGGGAAAAGATAAAAAAGTGGAGAAAGAAATCCACAAGTTTTTAGTGATCTTCTGCTCCTATTTTCTAATCAAGACTGCTTAAATTGACACAACAGTGATAAATCATCTTTATGACGTTCAGAGAGGTGTCAATTTCTTGCCTCAGACTCACCTCCTCTTCTCCTCCGAGCAGAAGCTTGGTGGGAAAAAGATAGCGTCAGCAGAGGAGGGAAAATGACAAGAACAAGCCAACAGAAGTGACTATTCTAAAAGTTAGGAGACACACCAAGTTTTAATGACAAAGCGAAAGCAGAAATATGACAGAAAAGGAGAAAGAGAGTGTTGAGTTTTCATGCCAGTTCTTTGGCACTCACCCAGTTCCTCCAGCTCAGCGGTCATAGACTTAGAGCGCAGTGTCAGGGTGGTGCTAGGAGCTCTCTTGGGTGGTGGGGGAGCTGTGGAGAAAAGGCATGGTGTTGAGGATGAAGTTGCGGGGGATGAAAATCCTTTGGCTTTGCGGCTCAGCGCCCTCCTGGCCTCCCCAAGACGGCCAGCCCATCCCATCTTCACTGCTTTCATTTGGTCAAAGTCGGATGAACCGGATGCCTCACACTTAGCCAGAACCTTGTTCAGGCTACGATTGGAGCCCAACTTCTTCATTATTTGCTCTCTCTTCGTCTGATGGCTTATAAATCTGTCAGTCTGTCTTCGAGACATTTAGTTTTTTAGTCTTTGTGCAGCAAGAATTTCTCTCTGTCCTCTCTGTAACATCCCTATCTCCCGGAATCCTCCCATTAAACACACAACAAAAGGATTTATTATCTGCCACAATAGGCAGAAGGAGCAAAACGCGTGCGGAAAGGAGAGGAAGAAAGTCGTCCATCTTACTTTTAATATGCTGCCTGTCTGGAATTTAGCAGATGTGCATCAAACAGACACACACTAACACAGTGGCTTACACACACATGCATATCCTCCCACCGAGAAAACTCCTTGAGGGAGGACATAATGACATGTGGGCTGACAGACAAAGAGATGACAGTAAATTCAACAGCTAAGGAAAATGATGCGCTGCAGACTTTATACCCCAAAGCTCATGGGAGCCTCCCAATCCTACTACACACACAAAGCAACTGGGCTGTTACCATCCCAGTCAAAGCGCTAAATCCTGTCTACCAAATGTTAGGCTTCAAAAACAAACTGCAGAGTGACAGGTTTAAAAAAAAAAAAAAAAGGCTTGAAACAGACAATGCAATTCACCAAACAGAAAATATTGCAGTCATGTATTAAAGCATGTTAAATCTGCAGCAACATCGTAATACCATGCACTGTGATCATAAAGCCACACACAGCAGCAGTCTCTACATGCTCTAACCTCGCCAAGTTTCCTGACAATACCCCACAATAGAACTACACCAGCTCTCTCTGTCTGAGATCGACCAGCCAACGCTCAATGCGCCACTGTACAGCGATACATTTCTAAATCCCACAGATGCACTAAATGCCTTACAAGAGCATAACTATCATGCTGTCGTCAGCAGCTGCAGATCTCGTGTACATACGCCATCCTGGGTATTGTCCATATCAAACATCTTCATTTCCTCACCAGCCTGCACATTCTGGTACAGGAGCAGAATAGATGGAGGAGGAGGAGGAGGAGGAGGAGGAGGATGGAGGAAGAGAGAGGAATAGAGGCAGACTCGCAGGGAGAGAGAGTTGCTGTTGCTGTAATGTAATGCTTAATTCAAACATGCAGTGTAGTCACCATGGCAACGGTGGCAGTAGTGAGGCCACGCATGGTGCAGAGAATGTGTGTCTGCTTGCGAGTCTGTGTGTGTCAGCATGTGTCTGTGCATTTGTGTTAAGGTGCAGCGTAATATGCAGACTAAGTCCAATTGGAGGAGTCACGCAGCAGAGGAGGGTGTTCAACACAGATTAAGGTGCAAAAAAACCCAGACATTTGGTGGAAGTTTGAGACAGGAGTGAAGAATTTTGATCTCTCTCAGCTCTAAAACAGCAGATAAAGTCAATTTAGTCTGCACTTCAATCTGCTGGCCCATCTTTTCTTCGATTTACAATAAAGGAATCTTACCAGCGATTGTCTTTACAGTTTACCTCAATCAAATATCTTTGGTCTGAGCAGCTCAGACACAAGCAGAGATAAGCAAGCTTTAATGGGCAGGTGATTATGTATATATATTTTCATAAAGTTCCAAAACATATAACACGATGGTGCTACATTGCACATATGCCTTCATATACTGTGCTGAAAGGAAGTAACAAAATCAATTAAGTTACTCAAAATCTTTGGAAAAAACTCTCATTGCTTTCCTGCTAAGAACTGCATCAGAAAATCAATATCACTCTCATGTCTGTTTATTATAGATGAGACTATATCGAGCAGCCAGTTAGCTTAGCTTAGCACACAGACTGGAAACAGGGGCAAAGAGCTAGCCTGGCTCTGTCGAATGGTAACAAAATCCACCCATCAGCACTTCCAAAACTCACTAATTACCACTTTTAATATAGTTTTAATCTAAACAAAAATTAAAAATTACAATTTTCCTTTTCACACCGGTTTCTATGACAAATAATTTCTTGATCGGGCCAGTAACTGAGAGCTATGATCCAGCACACAATCTCCATAAAAAGACAAACTGGCATTTTTGTCAATAACATGAGTAAGCTTTAGAGGCGCAGATGTGTTGTTTTTGTCACCTTTGGACAGAGCCAGGGAAGCTGTTTGCTTGTGTTTCCAGTCTTTGCAAAATTAAGCTCACCAGTTGCAGGCTGCAGCCTCTTATTAAACAGACAGACAGGAAGCACATAAGCATCTCTTCCAAAATGTTTAACTTTTCTTTTCATTGAATTATGACAGTTGAAGTCAATGTGCAAAAGAAACCATGACAATGAGTTCAAAGGGTAACAAAAGGATTATAAGCATTTGGTTTTTTGGTCAGAGCACGCTTATTCCTCTACATAGATGCCAGACGTCTAACCGAGAGACTTATTTAAAAGTGACAAGCTTGAGGAACAATACAAAGAAAACATGAGTGAGAGTAAGATGGATAGAAAGATGGAGACAGAAAGACCATAAAGCCTCAAGTATCAGGATTTAGCTGATACAGTACCGTCCCAATGAAACTAGGTCAAACTCATTTATCACTGTCTCTGTATCGCAATAATCACAAAGGAGGTGCACACACTACTCCTCCACCCATAAACACACACACAAGCACGCAACTGCAGTGTACACAGTCCTGAGGTCATTGTGCCAGGACTGTGTGGGAGCTGAGTAATGGCGAGCTCTGGTTGACATGGAAACTACATGAATTTACAGCAGGGAAACGTGGTACAAATCACCAAGACAACAGAAACACACATATCCTTCTCTGGACCCAAAGCCAACTTACATGGCTCCATTACATCATAAAATTCATCATCAAATCACAGGTTATGATTCTTGTGAGAAATTACATGTGTTATGAAAAATAACATATTGTACTTCATTTAGCCACGACTATATAATAAGTGGGACATATTATATTTAAAATATTGTTCATACGAATGAATAAGCCTTATAATGGTTCAGCCAGTTTTTGCAAAAAGCACATATATTGTTATGGTGAAATATCACATGTAAAAATGTA
>OMNN01001285.1:15868-33683 GCA_900302755.1 Chromis chromis | reverse complement strand
GAACAACAGCACTGCTAACTGGCCACAGGTGTGTCCACATAGAAATAGTGTTTTCTGACAGAGAAAAACCTCTTCCACCTCCCTCCCTCTCCTGTAAACCCACCGGCTCGATCTGCGGCTACCCATGTTATCCCACTATGATCCATCCTGCATTTAACAGGTAATTGGTTAAACCACTGTGGCAGCTAGAGTAAGCATCCTATCAGGGCCACAATCATCACTTCAGTCCACACATCCATTGTGATTTTCTGGCGTAAGTATTTCCTAGGAGTCTAAGCCAGGCTCATTTTCACAGAAAATTCTCATTTCAATTAAGTGTGTCAGAGTGGTTTAATCTAGAATCAGATATGGCTGTGTTTGAGGGCTGCATGCGGTTGTAATTAAGGCTCAGTGGGAGCTGTGGCCCCGGAGGGAAGCAAGGTCTCTAAGGTCAGACTACAATCACTGCCTTCACATGTGGCCTGCCTGCCTTCCTCTGCACCACGGAGAAATCTCAGCTTCCAGCCAGGTGACTTTATTATCAGCAGCCTAATTGGGGAAACATGCTTTTCATTGGCTGGGTAATGACTGTGAATGGTTTTATAGCTTGTCAAACAACAGGCTATTTTCAATTACCTGCAGACCCAAGTGTTCGAATGCCATGAAATTGAGCAATGGAGGAGTTAAAAAACTAGGCTTGCTGATGTGCTTAAATCTGTTCATTTGGAAAATGGACCTTCAGCACTGATGGCTGTAAAATCACTATTGAAAATGTAAAAAGATGCACTTCCATCCACCTGGTTTTGTTTGCACAATTTTAGCACAGAAATAAAACTGAATGGTTTTCTGAAAAATTAGAAAAAGATCAAATATTGTAAAAAGAATTAAAAAAAAAAAAAAAAGCTTATAGAAGGTGACAGACAAAGACTGCAGGAATATAAAACATGCAGTAAAAGCTAGATAGAAACTGATTTTTCAAATGCAGCTTGATGTTTCTAGCTTCTGCTTTGTCAATTCTAAACAAAAAAAATCATGTTATGTTGCCACTACCTGCTCACCTTCCACCAAAAAGGCACAAAAATGAGGAATAAAAAGAGAGGAATTGCCTCAATTAATTATGTAATACTGCCACATCCTTTTGGAGTGTAAATACACTAATTCACTTTTCATTTAGCGACATTTTCAGACATTTGCTTATGCAATATTTTAATTAAAACCTACCTTGTCTTTGGACTTCCTTTTGGGACTACTGTGACCATACAGACACATTATAGGTGTTTATAAAGTGACGGTTAGAGTTACAGGATGAGCTCGGGCTCATCTGTCTTGACATACAATCAGGTCCCACCTGAATTAATTGTTTTTGCCTTCCTGCCTGCCAGCACACAACTGAAAATGGATTTAGAGCTGAGTTCTCATGTGTCTCCGCTCTTCCTCACTCACTTTCTCTTGTTGCTGTTTTTCCATATGACACTGTTTAACTTCACTTTATCTATGTCGCTTTTGTTTCCTCTTGTAAAATATGTTTTCCCCCCTGCTCTGCTCAGCTATTCCTCTTCATTCCAGCTCTTTGTCCTCACTTCATCAGCCTCTCTCTCATTTCTCTCTTTGCTCTGGTCTCTCCATCCATTTCACATCTGCCCTTGTAACCTGTGGCTCTTTCTATCCCCTGCTCCCGTTTGCATCCTCTGGAGGCTGAATTCTAGCATAGCAATGTAAGGAGAGACAAAGAAAGAGAGACCAAGGAAGAAACAGAGAGGGAAGGACAAAAAATCTTGCGCCACACGACTCCATTTTTTGAGGCACAGACATGGATGCCTGTTGCAGGGCAGACAGCATACCACAGATTCGACCACTACAAAGAGTTGAGCTCCATCCCACACCTTCAACCCCTAAAGGCAGTCTGTACCATAGCACTCCTATTTTAACGAACCTGTGTGGGTTTAACAATGTGCACAATGGGGTTTAAAATCCAGGCATTCCCTCTGGACATTGTGATTCACTGACAGCAACAGCTCGCATTGCTCTTGCTTAAAATTCAAGCTACAAGCTGAGATTTGTCTGTTTTTCGGTTATATAATACTCATAAAGAGCATTAACACGGAATGAATGTGAAGCATTCCTACATCATCACCCTTCAAGAGGAAAACAGGCTTAATATTCTAAACTAAGAACTAATTGGCACCAACGCATATATTATTTTTTTCTTACACTTTTGTACATTTGTTTCTAATGTTTACTTCATTAGGCCTTTATCGCACAAAGACAGACAGCATTTTTTATCCCTAGCTAGGGTTTTCTTACAAAGGAGGAGCTATTCAGAGTGTAAAGAGCACTGGAGAGGTATAGTTATAAAGGAGCAGACAGGAAAGACTGTGTCTCAAGGTCAGCTCAACTGGGGAGCAGACTCGTTCAATCACTTGGACACAGATCAAGAATGTGAGAGCCTGTATTTCTTGTCTTGAAATTAATTGGTTTTCTTTTCCATTTCTCAAAAAAAAAAAAAATAGAAGAAAAAACACAAATAAGTGGCTGGTGAGCAGCATGAATGTGAGGGGGCACAGAGGAGGGAAAGGGGTTCATTATTCTTCCACTTAGTGTCATGTGGCATACGTGGCTGGAAGAGAACAATGATAAATCTGAAGAAAAAAAAAAGGTGAATCGCTGGAAAAAAAGAAAAAGAAAACAGGAACAACAGGGGAATAAACGTCCGTCTATCTGAGACTGCAATCACAGAATTGCAGAGCTTGAGGCATTACTGAATGGCATATCTATCATGATAAGATAGTAAGAAAATTATCCTATAAACTGAGTCAAAGATTGCAGTGCACACCGAGCTTGTGTTGGGGTGTGCAAGTTTGTATGTCTGCATGAACGCCTTGAATCTGATGTGTGCAGCTGGCAGCTTGTACATCTTAGCCAAACCACTGGCTACAAGACAATGATTTAAACTCTACTACCATTAATCAGGAGGGCAGCTGTGTCACAACTGTTTGTTAAAGTGTTATGAACGACTTTCAAGATGGATGCAGCAGTTTCCTCCATCTGTTGACTTCTGTTGGCTGCCATGTCTGTCTGGTACTGTCATAACTATCAGTGGTACATTACAGCTGAGGGAAGCTGTGTTTTATTGGCACCACTGGGGCAGAAATTCTGTTCAAACCTTCAACATGTTGCAGTTCAAGTGTTCCGAGCAGAAAGTAGACTTCTGCACCTCCTTTTTGCCTATCCTAGCCCATGACATGAGATTTTAGCCAATCACAGGGCTTTTCCACACAG
Source organism: Chromis chromis (assembly GCA_900302755.1). NCBI lineage: Eukaryota > Metazoa > Chordata > Actinopteri > Pomacentridae > Chromis > Chromis chromis. The sequence goes on along the minus strand of OMNN01001285.1, from coordinate 30,425 downwards.
TAGTTGAGATAGTATAAATAACAACAAAATAAACCGATCAGGCATAACATTATGACCACCTGCCTAATATTGGGTTGGTCCCCCTTATGTGGTCAAAAATGCTCTGAACCATTGGACATGGACAAGAGGACCTCTCAGGGTGTCCGATGGGGTCTGGCACCAGGACGTTGACAGTGGATCCTTTTGAGTGGGGCCTCTGTCAGTCAGACTTGTTCCACTGCATCCTGTTAATGCTTGATCAGAATGGGGCCTAGGAAGTTTGGAGGTCAAATCAACATCTTGGGTGATTGTCATGTTCTTCAAGATGTTCCTGATTGTTTGATGTTTTTGCCATGTGGTGGGGTGCATTTTCCTGCAGGGGTAGGTCAGTGACATTTGGGATTTCCATTTACATGAGGGAGTGTGCTTGTTCTGGGACAATGTTTATTTCAGTCTCATCAACACGGATGCCAAAATCCAAGGTTTACCAGCAGAACACCACATAGTACCAATATTATCAATGTTATTCACTTCACCTGTCAGTGGTCATAATGTTGTGGCTGATCAGCGTATATGGTGGTACATTAGGTTAGATGGGGGAATTGCAAAGGAAGGTTCAAATTCTAGGTCTTTTTTTTATTCCTGCTTACCCCAGCTTTAATTGTTGTTTCTCTGATCCCCAGAGCCTTGGCCAGACGGGTGAAGAGCAAGTATGTCGAACCTAAAGTCAGAGTTTCAATGTCATGAAGGTGGCTCTATTTTAACCTGCTAAATCACCATGGTAACTAATGCTGCACAGCTAACCTGCTCCAGAGGAGGTTCTGTTCAGAGTTTGGAATTTAAATCAGCTGTAAGAACAGCCACATTTTTTCCACCAATTCTTTTGAGACCATATTCCCAATGAGTGAGATTCTCAGCCGAAGGAACGTGTTACATCTGCAAACCTGTTGAGCCGTATGTTAGTATTCCCACTGAATGAGGCCGTACAGTTGAAGCAGGCAAACACTATTTGTCGCGTTGCCAGAGGAACCTACATGCATTCAGTTGTTGATGCAGAAAATGCACTAGTATGTTTTTATGCTTGGCACCGATTTGCTGCTCAGTCTGTTCTATACTGTTGGCACTGCAGCTAATGGAACACAGATTATAAAATTGATTAGTCTGTTGGTATTTAGCACAGAAAATATTCAATCAATACCATTAATTTCACATTAATGTGGCCAAAAACTCAAGTGATGTCCTTCATTATAGGACCTAAATGCACTTTATTAATGAAGTTTACAGTTTTAGAGCTCTAATGTGCAGCTGTCACATTAGAGATAAGCAGCTGCATTGAAAGTGCACTGAGTGGTGAAATAAATATATGAACTTACACAATGAACAATTTTCTACCAGCATCCCTTTCTTGTATCGTTCATGGTAACAGCTCTTTTGCCATTTTATATCCATCACAGCTTACTGCTATAACAACCTGTTCCTCTTGACTAAAGTAGAAAGCATGCAATTGGTTCATGTTGCCAAATGACGCCAGCTTTTAAGGAAGTGCACACAGAGTCTGGCGAAGAAAACCTGGTTTAACAAAGAAAGTTGATAACTACCACTGTGATACCCATTATCTCTGATTGTGGCTTATTGCATTTGTTGAGCCTGCTAATACAAAGGCAGCCTGGCTTTGTCAAAAAATCACTTTGTAGCACAACCTACAGCTTTAATCATTATAAAATTGGCTTGTTTGTTGTTCTATTTTTATAAGTCTGTGGGATTTGTTTTAAGAATTCCTTCCATCCCTCATGTTAGTTCCATAGTCTCAGTTTCTATAGCAGGTTAGTGAGCAATTTTATACTTTTTTTCTCAAAAACTGTATGGCTGATTAGTATGTGGAACCAATTATATGCAGGGGGCAGTTTTCAACCTTGCTTAGGCAGTGCCTAATGTACATCTTTCGGATCAACTCCCAAACGCATTGCATTCATGAGCTACATGTTCAATCAAACACTGACATCAAAAAGTAAGAAAGCAAGAGCAATGAAAAGAGTAATATGAATGCACCACCAAAGAAAGTTTTCCAAAAAAAAATAAAGTCCAGTGACTCACTGGAAGATAGGAAAAAGTGTATGGCCCTCTTAAAAATAAAAGATAGCAACAATCTCAGGTAATATCAGAAATGCCAAACATTTTTTTGAATGAGGCCTCAAAATTTAAGTGTTCCTTTTGAGAACATTTTTTTGTTGAGGGGCTGCGTTCAGAAGAGCCAGTGGGTCAGCAGAGTACAGGCGGATTTTCAGGCTGCAACATTTCTAAAGGATGCAGAAAAAATGTAAAGACATTACGTCAGACTTTGGGTCAAGTATAGCAATGACAGTGAGCTTTTTCAGCGTACTCCACCTCGCTGATTTCCTGTGATTGCGGGGGAAATTACTGTTGCAAATGCCATGCCATCAGAAAACCTTTTAACAGTCAGAACCCATGTGTCATGTTGTCTGATTCTGAAATGGCTCGCGAATTATATATTGGAGTATGCAAAATGTTGTGGGTGAGGCACTTAGAACAGGAGTGTGCGAAAAGGTCAGCAATGGGGTGAGAGAAAGCAAGGGGAAATGAAAAAGAGCATGCTATAAGGTACACTTTTGGTAATGGATGCAAATTACATCCTGCTGTTTGAAAAAAAGAACACATGAAAAGAAAAAGAGCATCAGCATGGGTTTTAACTGCTAGTGACTGCACGCTTTTGTTAAATAGAAGCAACCATTTGATTCAGGAGTCACGCTTCCACTTACTAGTTTACCTTGACAAACAATTTGTTATTTGGTGTTTATTTTTTACCCCTCTACCCCTGCTGATATCATACGCTTACATTGTTGCAGCGGTTCCAGGTTTATTTTGTTGTTGCACTGCTGCCATTTCTTATTAATGTCAGTCATGATTGCTTTTCTTTCCTCCCGACAATCTTCGCCCTGACGTCCCACCACTCATACCGGCTCACAACCTCACCCTGTTTATACTTCAAAACCTATTAGTCAGCCCAGAGTCACAAGAGGCCATGCTTCTCCCTCAATAGACTGAATTTGCTATTGCGGGTTTATTTCACTTCCGTGAAACTATGTCCAGTCTCCAGCACAAGGCCCGCCACAGAGATGCACAGACATACATATAAAGCTCCAGGAGGGGAAAAGGATACGGAGCTGTAATGTATCACCCTCAATGGCATGGCCTTTTCCACACAAGCTGTTGTGGGTCTCTCATCGCCCACACTTTCTTTCATGAGCAGTGGCAATATTTCTATACTGAATGGCTTGGATGTAACTATACATCAGCAGGAACCCCGCGGTCTCTGTAGGGGCGTCCTAAAGGACAGAGAAGGGAAACAGGTTCAGCGCTCGCTCGGCTGCTCGCTCTTTGTTTCTGTGCTGTCATGTTGCAAAAGGAGAGAGTGAGTCAGGATGGGAGGAGAGGATGCGGGGAATAAAAAAATGGGAGGCAGCGTTTGATGTGTATTTGCACACAAGCATGCTTGATTAGACAAGAGAACAACAGCACTTTTTGGTTTCATGTTTCAGCTCCTCCTCATTACTTCCTCATGCTGTATCAATAACAAATTGTACTGTCACGCAGTCCGCAGTGCAGGGGTAGCAAGTAACTAATTATAAATATTTATTTACTCCCAAAATAAAACTGCTTTTAGGGAAGGCAGGCATTAGAGGGAGGCTACAGGTATCCTGTTATAGCACAATTAAGGTATGGTCGGGCCTAAATGTATTCCCCTTTCCTTTCAATGAAGATTGGGTCGAATATATTTATGAGCTGCTGCCTCTTCGCTTCAGTTTGTTTCAACATTTGCCTGCAAAACTGTGTGTTTTAGGATGTAGAAACACTGACCTCTAAATCAGGAAATACCAATTGTCTGTGTCCTTGCACATATTGTGCAACTTCATAACAGAATAACACAAACAGCAGGGGAAGGGAGGTGCTGCTTAGCTACATTAAGTGAAAGAAAAATTTCTACAAATGTATTGTTTGTGAAAAGATGCTGTTTCCTGGCTAACTTAGCTTCATGCATATGCTCCGCCTGCACTATTTCCCACTGTTCAAAATTAATTTCCCTGCTAAGGCACAATTCTATAAAAGCTGTGATGGCAATCTTAATCACCAAATAACATTTCTATATCACTTTAACCATGACACAAGTCTGAACTGCAGGCTGTCATAGTAACAGATATGCACACATACGCAAACCATAATTCAAGTTGTGTTGAGTGATTTAGGGAAAACATTTTTCTCAACTCACTAATATTGGTCACAGAGAGCACAAAAGACATAGTTTGCATGCCAAAACACATTTTTAATACACTTTGCTCCACAATTTTACATCAATTAGGCAATAAACTGAAATGTACATTAAAATAAAACTTTACTGCAATGAAAACAGTTTAGATTGTTGCTCCGAACTGTTTGTAGGAGTCTTTTTTCTGAGTTTACTAAATACCTGCAGCATCAAACAGCAGTAGGATCCATATAAGTGTCTGTAGGAGAGCCATACGCACATGGAACAACAGCAGTAATTTCATTAATTACTTATGATTATAAATGGTCCCTGACATGGAGACAGGATCGATCGGGATCTAATTGCAGCTACTTTTCTTCAAATCAGACAGAAGGAGTCACAGTCTATAAGTCACAGTTAAATCAGATAACAGCTATTCTAAGGTTGACTTACACTTAAATTAGGCGGCTAGTTGTTTGGACAGTTTGATGAGCTGCTGCTAGATTAGATTTGGTCTTTTGTTGATTAGTCCATTATTATGTATTATACATAACTTGGTGTACTGTCCAATATCAAATGGATGTGAAAAATCACATGGGTGACATGGCTCTTTCCATCGCTGTTGTGGCTATGTTTAAATGAAACTATGATGAACATTAAGAGGAAAGTGACCAGAAACACAGCAGTAACAACAGTAACTGTAAATGTAATAAATGGTTCTCGAGTATTCAAGCACTCAGTTTGGTACATTGCCTGCTCAGTAGTTGCTGGATCCATCTTAACTTGCACAGAAAAAATCTATAACCATGTCCCTACAGGGTATTCTGTAAGTGTACTAAAGCACACACAGCCATGGCCTGTTTGTGTAACCTTATGTCTTTTTTCTCCTAAAATAACCCTGAGATTGTACCTAAAAGGAGAGAGAAAAGTGACAACGACAAAGAGACACTTCTTGTCATGTTGGTCTCAGCTGTCTGCCTCTCTCCCTTTTATTAAATCCCTATCTGTCGATTAACACAGCTGCCATGTTTCACATCCACCTCCCAACACTTTTCTCCTTGAGAGAGGTCTGGACATGCCTGAATTTGGACACTACCCTTTTCTCCTTCCTGGTATCCTCCACACCTTGCCTCCTGCGGTGTTACAGCCAGACGTGGACCTGGCCACCAACATATGCCATCTGGTCCCTCACGTCCTACGGATTCCTCGTCAGGGTCAACCAGCTAGTCCAGTGGAGCAATTTAAGCTGGCAGGAAAACATTTCTATTTTCCTTTTTTTGTTTCCCCTTTTACATGCAGGTGCAGCAGGATGTCGGTGCTACAGGGCAGAACTGCATCTCAGAAATGTTAATTTTTGAGAATTTCACAAGAAACCAAGGCTAATTTATGCAAATGTCCACATTCATATATAATGTGCTAATAATTCTTTAATTATCATCTTTCATTTATGGCTTTTAGGAGTCAATTTGAAGAATATTTCACACCTGGATTAATGTTGAGCTTCCTCATTGAATGACAGGTGTTAACAGAGACAATGAGCTTCAGTGCAGGAATTTAAAGTGGCTGTTAAAGTATTTATCAACAGGAAATGTAGTTTGTTTGCACAGACTTTGGCCTGGCGGAATTACAAGCACCAAAACACTGTTGGTTTGTCAAAGTCCTGAAGGATTTCCTTCCCTCATAACTAAAGTGTTTTGGAAGGTTATTGATAAATATGTTGCTGGATTTCCTGTAAAAAAAAAATAAAAAAAATACAGGGTACATTGTCCTTGTAGACAGAAGATTTGATACCGCTGACACATTTGGCCTTTAACAAGAATGTCTAGCCTTCATAAGAAGGATAAGCCTGCCAAAAATGTGGACACCAAAGGCCATATAAAATCTGAGAAATCTTTGTGGAAGGACCGACTGGGCTTTTGAGAGGACATTTTGCATCATATTTTTTCCAGTGATGTTACTGGAATGACTCAATTGGACAAAAATGTCAAAATTCTGCTTTGTCTGGAGTCTGCTCCATTTGAAATAAATTATTTGTAATGATTCACATGATTAAAGGGTGTTGAAAATAACTTCCATTCACTCTCTGAAGAGTGCTATGAAAAGTATACTTGTAAATCATAACTCAGTAAATGAAGGCAAAATTAATAAAATTATGTTTCTGTTGTCAAATACATGTGAGTTAAAAATATAACAGTAGTACTGCTGTATGATGTATAGACTATGTATAGACACTGTATTCAACTGAAACCACACATTTGTCCAATATCAGTTAAAGCAAAATACATTATGCACCAAAAGAAAAGTTATTACAGCACCTCTAATGTAAATTAATGTATGTTTTCTGTATAATTTCTCTTCTTCAGAATCGGTTTCCATTTCAAACTAGCACGACCGATTGACTCCAGTATTAAAGCTTGCTGATGTGTAGCAAAGAGCACTTTTACAGTGTTTAAAGTTATGACTCAACTGCAATGAACAGTCATATGACAAAAGTTCTGTTACTTTTCAGCTGAACTGCAGGCTATGTATTACCAGAGCTGACAGAATATTTAGTTTTTTCATTATGTATATGATTTATGGTATTATATCTCTGTCATACTGTCCTAAAGGCATTTTTTGGTTCTCTCTACTTCTAGTCATGGTTGGACTGTTTCCATAGAGGTGCAGGACTACATATATGAAAGCAAAACTGTGACAGGAGCAAAAAACTCCCAGAAATGGCTTGGCATCTAGAGGATTCAACAGAATGGAAGGACATCAGTCATATATATCTTCAGGGGTTTGGGGTAAAATATCCTTCTCTGGTAACGACCTGATTCCAAAACTGCCCTAAATGCTGTTAACTACACATCTTGAAGACATTAAACCATGAAGTCACAGTGTTTCACTTTGCAGACATGCAACTGACACTGGCACTTCAAGGTAGTCGTCATGGTAACAGGCCAGTGCCAGACCTTCTTTATTCATCAGACAGCTTCCTTTTTGTTCTTGTGTAGTCCTCCAGTGTCATGTCTTTGGCTGTGAAGGGGCACTTGATCTCACACATCCCACAACAGAGACAACCGATCAGTCGATTTGGGGTAGCTGCGACGTGGGGCCACTTCATACTAGTGTCTCTCACAAACCATCCACAGTTTGTGCTTGCACGTCCTCGCTGCCTTCTGTATTCGGCAGCCATAAGCGATCTGGCATTGAGATAACAGCCAGGTAATCATGTCACAAGGTCTTCGAGTGTTGCATCATGAATTGCTCAGTCAAACTGTGAGTTCGAGCAGAAAATACAGAGCCGTAATCAACCATTCTTGTCAGAGAACTGCGCGAAAAAGCAGCTTCAACTTTGACCCCCAGTGAGTCATGAAAAAGAGAAGAAAGTTTTATTCCTGTGGCAGCAAGCTGTGTAGTACAGTTAAGCTAGAGCTCCAACTCATCTGGCAGAGCTGAATGTTTTTAATATCCCTACCCAGTGCTGCACTGAAAACAATGGTTATGCTTGGTTTCCTTCTCCGTTGAAACTCTCTCCATCATCTGGTTTTACAACACCTCTCTTTTTTATCTCTTTTGTGAAGAGGCACATTTTAAAAATAGAAAGGTGCTGCCAGATTCAAAAGTAGAAGTGTTTTTTGCACACTGATATTATAATGTTACCTTAGTCTATTCTCCCTAACACCTGTTGTACACTGGGGGGAAAGGTACGTTTAAAAGATTTCTGCAGGGATCACACAATGTAAAGTTGTCAAAATGAAACTGATAAGGTGTGTGTGCCTTTGTTTATCACACGTTTGTTGTGTGGAATCATCCGGTCTTCGAGGACCACTTGTTTTTCATTTTCGACAACGTCCTTTGACACAAGATCATTATGTGGTCTTGGATTAATAGCCATAAAATAAAACCAAATAGTATCAGCGCATTGTCGGTGAATCAAAAGAAAAAGACTAATTAGCAATTAGCAATTAGTGCTATGCTGAATGATTTTTTATGCATCTCTGACCACCAGGATGCCATTAAGTCTACCTTAAGGGAGTCTTTTAGATGGCAGTTAATATTACAGACCTCCCTGACCTTTATATGTCCTCCAACCTTGTAAGCCTGCACAGAAAAAGACATCCACGGCAATAACACAAGGTTCTTTTAACTCAGAGATGCCTTCTGCCAGCCCATATTTAGGTATATGATGAATATTGGAGCACATTAATTCAGTATTTGAAAAGGCTGAGGCTATTTTCAATGTCACGCCACATGTCTTCTCTGCATTAGTGTCAGCAAATATGTTTCTCCATTGTTTCCTGAATACCTGATGACTGACAGATCTGGCTATGGTTTTAATAACAGGTAGTACATGTTCATACACCAGCAATACTGTAAGTGAAATAATGTATTCTGCATTTGGCCTTTCCTATTAAACTTGTCTCTCATGAGACATCACAGAGTGTGAATTTTAAACGGCTATTATCCTTATATTAAGCCTGGGTTTATGACACTCGCAATGGAGTGTTTTTTTTTTGTTTTAGATTGCATTAATTTGTAGGGAAACTTACATTTGCATGTGAGTAAACAGTGAAAATACAAAGGCACAGACGTAAGTCACAGCACAGAGGCCTCATTTATCTCCCGCAAAAAGACACCGTTTTTAGCTGAGCTCCGTGTACACATGCAAATGCAAATTCAAACATACATGATTGCTCATGTGTTCATTCCGTCTGAGAGGCAAATGCAGGCAAACAGTAAGGGGACATGCACACACAGAGAGCTAGCCAAAGCAACACACACACTGCTGTGGCTCACTTATGCACACATAAACAAAGCAGAGGAAGGGGAAAGAAGTGTAATGAATTCCAATACTACATAGATCCCTTTCTTGCAGACATATGACATTTAGTCAGTTATCATAGCTGTCAAAACAAGTGTTTTCTCTCTGCAAAGCGCAGTGGGTGAATGTGCGGGAGACAAACAAGGGGGGAGAGGAAGAGGAGATAGGTGGGGAAGAGGGAGCTAAGTTGAGCCTAGAGTGGTGGTCTATGGAGGGAGGTAAAACCAAACATAGAGAACAGAAAGACAAAACAGTGCTTAAATCATCTGAGAGTGTAGAATAATAAAGAAACTGAGGTATTTCTACCATCCTGCTTGGCTTTAACACCACATCCATCTAAAATTACCTCCACTCCACCCATCACATGGTAGTCTCTGTACAGTAGTCTTCTCTGAACCGAAGCTGATCACAGACTGTCTCACTGTGGACACATCCAGCCCTGGAGGCATGCTCTGGGGAGGAGAGACCACTGGATTTCATTGCAGAGCTCTGATTTAGCAGGTCCTCTGATGATCCAGCTCAGTAGTCTCTGCTCCTCTTGGGGTGTGATTAATTGCACACGGGCAGAATGTATTCACATTAACATGCCACCGGCAGTCAGCGTGGACAGACGCAAGCTAATATTGCTGCAAAAAAAACGCGCGACTGTGTCTGAGAAGCCTGTGATTATCATTCAGAGGGGTAGCGAAGCCACAGGCGATTCCCAAAGCAAGAATGAAGTGCTTAATGACAGGCCACTTCTAAAAACACTATCCTTCATGATAGCCTCCTACTGCTGCAAAAGCACAGGTGGATACATTTGATACTGCGAGGAGTCTTTCACAAGCATTATCATTACGCTGCCTGTTTCTTACAGTAGCTGCCTTAACAACCTGTAACCCTGTATTCATTTTCCAATCCTTCTCTTAGACAACCTCTGTTTCTCCCTCATTACCATACATTGATCGGAATAAAGGACTCTCGCTCTGAGACGCTCTGGGCTGCACAATCCCACGACATCCAGCTACTGCCTCATTAAACTACTATTCATAATCCCTGTGGCCTTTAATGTTAAATTCATCCCCTCTGTGTTTTTTTTGTAAAATACCTCCCATTACTGAGCACTTGAACAAGTTAATACTGGAAGCAAATGTGATTTTCTATTATTTCCCGCGATGGATATAATGGCACCTTTTCTTTTAAGGCAGGCTCCATATCTATGGCGTATACAGCACTGAAAGCTTATATTGTATTGATCTGAAAACATGGAGAAGGCATATTGTTGCAAAAACCTCATATCTGCACCACATATCCATCATTCTTAAGTGCTCCTCCTTCTTTTTCAGGCTCTTGTACTTGTTTACTACCTAAATTGATAATATAATGTATTAAAATTGCATTAAAAGCAAAAAATATATCATCAGGACGGCAACGTGATTCCATCTCAGTGTCATCTCTGTCTCCTTCTTGGCGGCACAGTGCTGCAGTGGTTATCATTGTTGCCTCACAGCAGAATGTACTATACAGGATAAAGCAGGTAAAGCTAATGGATGGATGGATGTCTCCTTCCTCGTATAGTATAAATCAACCAAAGTCACAAAACTTGCTTGTGTTGTTGCATAAAATCCCAAAGCCTGCAGCATACTTGACACCGTTTCTCAAGTCAGACGTTTTGTTAATCCATCCACCTACTACCTCCTTCCTATGAGAATCTTGTCACTCTCTTATCTTGTCACTTGACTTCCTCCTTTATTATATCGCAGCTTCTCCAGGTCTTTGTCAGTTCACCGCAAACGTCTTTTTTAGGGGCAGCTGCTCAAATGACTGATGCTGTTGTGTTTTCCTTTGGAGGACTGTCTGCACAACACAATGCGCTGACGGAATCAAGTTGTCAACATGAACTTTCTGTACTTTCAAAAGAAATATCACATTTCCAAGGACTGAACCCTGATTCCTTGCAAAGAAAAGCCCCGCAAGATTGAAGTTCAAGCATCTGCCTGAGGAGTATCACCCGACATCTCGGGCTCAGACAGACAGATGGAACGGCGCTACATAATCATTTCGGCGCCTTGCAGAACTTTGCAATCTTGTGCTGACAGGGCTGGCTGAGCATTTTAATAAAGCAGCTCATTTGCTTTTTGATGGTTATATCACAAAGTATTATGTAAGTTATGTGTTTCTACTTAAAGTTCTTCCCAGGTACAAGTAATTGAGTTCATTAAATGGTGAGCATTCACTAGACTGTGAGAGATTTTTTGAGGAGATACGTGTGCACTGGCAGTAACTCAGTGAGTGAGGACTCTAAAGAAATACGACAGTAGCTCAGCTATAGCTAGTGCTTCCAGCTATAGAAAGAGCTTCTTTAGCCATCCGTATCTCTGTCTCTCCCCTCTGTTTCCCCTCTCTCCATATCTTCCTACCATTGTGCTCTCTGAGGATCCCTCTCATGTTTTCTGCACTGGCCTATTAGAGTGTACATCCAGCCAGTGCCACATTAAAATCCCTACAACCCAACGCTTGTGGACTCAGATAAAGATCCTTCTTTTTCACTGAATAGTCTGATCCATCTCAGACAGCACACACCACATTAATATTCTCCCACAGATCAGAGACAAAAGAGCCGCAGACCCATGTGCCATACTGACTGGTGTGTCATCTGTGCATCATCCAGAAAGAGGCAAGGAGCAGAGAGAGGCAGAGAGACAGAGGAAGAGGGATGAGGCGGGGATACTCAAATATATGGTAACATCGCATGAATTTTTCATCCGCCAGCAGCTGTTTTCGTAACCTTTTCTCAGGGCAGCTACTGTGGTTTTCTGCAGTGCCAGGGAGTCACTGGCACATCAAGTTTGGCAGCAACTGGAATCTGAAGGAGGGCGAAATACAGAAGGGGTGGGGTCACTGGCCATGGTAGCAGGTGGGAAGAAGGTGTTGGTCTCTCGGGTCTTTGGTTATGTCTGAGAAGACAACAGGCTTGTGTGTGTTGCGGTGAATGGATGTCCCTGGCAGGTTTCCCTCAGAGGGAGTCAGGCAAGAGACAGGATGCTTATCCCTGGAGAAACTGTCCAACCCTCTGTGCCAATTTGGGTCCTGCTGCTGGTGCATGATGGGAAAGAAAAATATCCCTCCCTCTTTTACTCCCCTCCCCTGCGAAGAGCACCCTGACCTGAATACAGATTCAGACGAATAACACTTGGCCTGTCGACGAGGGCAGACACGACTTTTTTGAGTATTCATCATCTTAAATCCCCCCTCCCCCCTCTCTCTGTTGCCCCTTCAAGGTGAGATTTCGGGGCGCCAGGATTGCAGCATCATGCTCTGGCTTGTGAACAGGGTGAGAAAGCACGAGAAAAGACAGGGAAAACACTGTGAGGAGGGAGAAAAACAAGCAAATGTGACTGCGCAGTTGAGAGCTGCAGCCCCAGATTCACAATCATACTGGGAATCACAACACTTTTTAATAATTCAGGATGAATAGAGGAGAAAATTTTCTGCAGCAAGCAAAGGAAGCAGGGAAATGACAAGGAGGGAAAGAATCCAACAACACGCTCTGTGCAAAATCTCACATTCTGGACACATGTCGGAATGACTGCTATAGGGCTGCGTTGTATATCAGCATGTAGAGCTGCCTTGGCTCATTCACATGTTCTCTAGCAACAGTGTACCTCGCCGTGATGTCTTAATTTTTGTACATCTTAAATTCACTTGGCAAGTTAAGAACTGTTATCAGCTTCACCTTGTAAACATGGTGGACTATACGTTCCGCCTGCACCTGAGGACACAATGCAAGTGCTAAACCAAGCGAGAGGCTGTACATTTATCGATTTTTTTAATTTGTCAAATCACCTTTCCCAGACAACCCTTTCCTCCTAGCAGAGAGTTAAATTGTAATTGAATTTTGTCTCAAATTAATCAGTCTATTTGGTTGTTCTACTTTACCCGACCCCTGGCCCAAACCACATCTGATTATGTTCCACTATTCTTAATTTCTTACCACTGGCAACAAGGTAGAGGGTGGAAAAAAAAAACATTTGCCAATTAGTCTGAGCCCTTGTGATTTTGCCACTCTTGCTAACAATTCCAATTTACATTAATTATTCATTTTGAGGCCGCACACACACACAGTCCCTGCCAGAAGGAGAGTGGAAGTGCTGCGGTGAGATGTAATCGCTCGTGTTGACGCTGTCCTGTTTCAAATAGCACCACTTAGCATGGCCTGTCGTTTTCATGTCCGACTATGTGGATAATCGCAGCATGTTTGAATCTATTATATATTGTCTCATGACAAATGGGATCTTAATGTATCCAGTATGGAAGAAAACAAACAAATTCTTGGACGTGCACATAGCAAATGCTGCTTTTTCTGTGACCTTTGCTGCATGTTAAGTCCGTCCTCATATATCTGTATTCAGAATGAGACAGTTCCAGCCATCCTGCAGTCAGCAAGAGGCAGCGGATCAGACAGCAAACACCTTGCCTCATTGTTCATAGTTCTATCTTCTTTCAACAAGGCCTTGTTTATTGTTGTGACTGGAGATAAGCTGGAGCTCGGTGAGTGTTTACAGGGCCGCAGGGGCCGTGCATGCTGAGCTGCGGGGTCATGGGACTGCTGCTGGGAGGTCGCGGCCTTTGTGTTCAGACACACTCTTGAGGGAACGCCGCTTTTCTTTGCACAGCGTAAGTCCAAACACAAATGCTAACACGCAAGCACACTTCTTCGACATGTCTTATTAATCACAAGCCAAAGAAGAGGGAGCGGAACACACACACAGCAGGACTGAACCGACTGCAGACCAGGCAGTGAATCATCAGCAAGCCCAGACAGATGTTGCAGACCTGTTGCTCCTCAAGACAGGAGATTAATTTGTACAAATTGGAGATGGAAGACGTCCATTGCTTACTCCGATGAAAAGTTTTAAACACTGTTAGAATCAAAAGGAAATTGTAATATTCATTGTTAAATGACATTCTCTGCGGGTGTACACTTTGAAAGTAGTCTGACAAATTAAGGTTTATTTTTTAAAGTTCTCTTTTTAATCAGCAAGTCCGACATATTTTTGAAATCGTTAAAGTATTTGATTCACATCAGAGACAGTGAATGTTGATCTTTAAGGAACATTTTTGAATTGTTGTGTTTCTTGTTTTAAATTAAATTGGCTGTCTTTTACTTTCGCATTCATCAGAGGCTGTTTAAATATTCATATACTGTATTCGCGATAATAACTCCAATAAATCTTATTGCTTATTATTCTCTACCACAGACTGCACATACTTCTGCACTGTATTAAATTGCTGTAAAATAATTTACAGACAATTTCTAACATTTGTGTACTAGTTTTCCAAAATATAGTTATATTCTGTGAAATCTGATGCATTTCTGGAGCCAAAAACAAAAATGACGTAGGCTACTGTATGGTGTGAATTAAACAAAATGTAACAACAGTTAACAAAGCACTGTCTAGACTACTGATTTGATTTAGGCAGCTAAGAATATTATTGCTACTATACAATGATGCCCTGAATTATAGCCT
>OMNN01001285.1:1621-15848 GCA_900302755.1 Chromis chromis | reverse complement strand
TTTTTTTTTCATTAAGTTAAATTATTTTTCTTGATTTTCAAAATAAAATTAATAGACTACACTTTGTCATACATTGCTGCATTTGAATAAATGTTCCAAATAAAAATATAACTTTCCTTCTTTTACCCTTCATTGTCTTAGGTGTTTTAGTGGAATATGCATTTTTAAATATTAAACAGAGTTGTTAGATCTCAATTCTGCATCATAAAGATTGAAGACATGTTGTTATTTATGGTGCATGTCTACAATTCACATAATTTACAGCAACTACAGTTTCAACTATTGCTCATTACAAACTATGTAAATGCAGTATATAATTGGAAAATGTAGTCACAGTATTAAACAGTAAATTTTACATTCTGCTGTAGAGTACTGTAATCAATAATACGGAAATTAACTGTTTAAATAAATTACTAATACTGTAAAAATACAGTCAAATATTAGTGACCACAGCTGCCAGTATTTCACTGTCATTTTAGGGGAACATTTGTTTTGTTTGGTTCAGAGCTATCTTTTATGAAGGTGAAATGTCTCACACTTTTCTGCCGTGTCAACTTTAACTTATTTTATTTTGCCACTTAAGTATTTGTGAAGACAGCAGTATCAGACTTGACGGCACCTTTCAGTCTAGATCATACAATAATCAATGATCCACTCTGGCTGAGCATTTTGTGCAAACATGCATACTGACTGGCAGAACGATGAGAGGAACTTGTCACAATTTGCAACCTTATGTCCACTTAAAGGGTGACCTTAGTGTTGCACTTTCAAGATGTGCAAAAAGCATCACAGATCAAAATGTTGAACATGTTAAAGCACAGCTGTTGCATCATGGTAAACAATGATTTCAGTCGTCACTTGAACAAAAAAGTTTCTTAACTGCTTTCACAGTTGAGATCTCAAGCTACAGCTCAACATGTAACACCAAAACAAAACGGAACCATATAATACAAACTGTTTACTTTCCCACATGCATGATAATATCACATTCTCCAGGAGGACTATGTGGGCCATGATGAGCTGATGAGTAGTGTATGGAGAGAGAAAACTGAAGCCTTTTAGTTCTATAGAAGTGCTTCCACCTGCTAGGTAGGAGGCAGAGAGCTGAAGAGGGCTCATACATACACGGATGTAACAACAATTGTGTGAATCTCCAGCAGTGTGAGAGAGAGAATGTGTCGACGTACGTATGTGTGTGTGCACACCTGCAGCCGGATCGCCCCAGCTGCTCCCACACAGCGCCAAGAGCTATTCCGATCAGCAGGATAATAGTGCCATCATCGCATGGTTTCATAAGCCGAGGTGCTCCGTGCAGAGATGAGAAACTGGCTAAATGTATGCATTCTAACAGACAGTTGCGAAACCTGTGCAGAGTGTGTGTGTGAGTGGCGGGGCCTGCTGTGAGGGGCCCCGACAGATTGGGATGTGGGCGCACACCTTCTTCTCACTTTGCCACATCAAGTAACTTGTACTGCGTGGAGACTTTGGGACAAGTGTGATGTTTACATCAAAAACAAGGTGCGACATTTGGAAGAAAAAACAGTTTGCTGAGAAATGCTCTCTTGCAAAAAAAGAGGAGAGGCCACTGCTAGTTTTTTTTTTTTTTTATATTAACTGATCTTTTCATTTTATTTTATTCTTTACTTCCTTTTTTGTTTGTCTTTCTTAAATCAATCGTTATCTCAGATATCAATACTGTGAACAGGACACCTAGGTGTTGCAGCAGATATGTTACCTCTGGTGTCAAAAACATGGATTTTATACATGTTATGCAATTAATCAAGCCTCTCATCTGCATTTCAGCCAGCAAGTCATACCAGCTCTTTATAAACAGTCTCTAATTTATACTATATTATACTTAAAAAGACAATAGATAAATCAATCGAACTTCTTGATTTGAAATGTTCATCAGGCATTATATGTTTTAAGCATTTTAAGACACTCTTCATATACTCTGAAGACTATGTTTGAGCTTCCTTTTGACCCTAAGGCCTTCTACTTAGTTTAACCTTCTATTATTACCTCCACCAAGTGGAGGTATTGTTTTTGCTGGAGTTTGTTTGTTTGTGTTTGTTTGTTAGCAAGATAACTTGAAAAGTTATGAACGGATTTAAATGAAATTTTCAGGAAATGTTGATAATGGGACAAGGAACAGATGGTTAAGTTTTGGTGTGTTATGTCCTGGATTACCAAAAATGAGAAAATGCCGCTTGTGGAAATTACAATATGGATTGGCAATTAGGTGTGTTACCAGCCTGAGCCTGCTCCTTTAATCGCGGTGGCTTATGGGTAATGTAGTAGTAGTAGCTGAAGAGAAGTGCGTTGTGTGTATGTCCCGCCCAGCACTGCTCTGTGACAAATGGACAACGGATCCAGTTCGCAAGGTTTACTGCCTCCCATGCTGCCTGTTTTGATAGCGGCCCAGACGGCTTGTTACCAGCACAAAACGAGCTAACACAGTAGCTGAGAAGGTAACAGCTGCTTGGCATAGGTCTGCGCTCTCCGAGTGTTTTTCTAGTTTTACTCTCAACCAGTCAGGCAATAAAGGACAGATGTAAAGGAATTCAAATATTTAACTACAGACAATGCCTTTATGACCCAACTCCAAGTGAACATATGTACATTTGTTGTATCACTTTGTTTTGTATTTGTAAAAGATCATGCACTCCTTGACATTCTGCTTGCACAAACTGTTGAGAGGGATAAGGGTCTGCACCCGGTTCCAAATAAATGGGATCAGCACTTTCAGTTAAGAGATGATTTGTTGACAGGAAGATAGCAGAAGCAGAAACATCTGGTGGGTGTAGACTTGTTTAGAGGATTCTAAAGATGACAAATGTGTCTGCTTTTCGCAGCCTCACTCTTTGCAGAGAGCTCAGACCTGTGGTTGCAAGTATCGTAATAAAGACTTGGATACTGTACCGGTCTGCCGTTCTCTTCATTTGTTATGGGGAGTTCCACCACAACTGACAACCTGCTCTCTTGGTGCAACTTTCATACAGGTCAACAGTTTTTTTTTTTTTCGTTCTTTTTTAGGGCTTTTCTGAACACAAGGCAGTCGCATTGCTTCAGACACAAAGCAGTCGTTGGTCCCTTTTACCTCATTCATGATGACACCATGCAGGACAGCAAGCTATGATTGATAGGTGAGCAATAGGAAATCCGTAAGTCATCTCTGCTACATCACAGAGAATCCATAAGTGGGTAGCGGTAAATGTTTTTCTACCAAAAATATTCGGTATGGACCTTTTAGTTCGCCACAAATTAAGCCACTGCATCTGTGGACCTTTTTGGTGTGTGCAGAACCCAATTTGAAACTCAGTGTTTCCCCTTCATAGTTTCTCAGTTTACAACAATGTGCAATGACAGTAGATCGGACGAACGCGAAGTGCAGGCATTGTTTAACTGTGATCGGGTATGTAGCTGGTTGTATGATGAACTTGCTCACTCATTTGAGGCAGTGTCATTCAAATGTGAACATTAGTCTCGAAAAAAATTAGTTTGGTGCAAACCCAGCTTGCTAACATGCACAACGGGCCAAAACAATAACTGATGACATAGGTCTTTTTATAGCTGCAAATATGCCACCTCTGTTGCCAAAAACATGGATTTCAAACTTATTCTGCAAGTAATCGAGCCTCCTGTCTGCATTTCAGCCAGTAAGTCATACCCTTTAAAACAATCACTAGCTACAGTTGCTGTCAAATGCATCTGCTGTTGCTCTCACAGCCATGTGGACATGTAGGGCTACTAATTTTCTAAATGCTGCACTTTATTGCATATTGGGCACAGTCCTAGTGTGAAGCTGAAAGTTAATAATGTAAATACAAGTACTGTACAGTATATTTTCTAAATGCTGCACCCCTAATGGATTTTTGTTTTATTATTTTTAACTCATTTTAACTGATTTTTCTAATTTTACTTTTTAATTAGTAGGTTGTAGCTAGTTGCAGCAGTATTGACACAGAAAGACACAACCATTTGGCTGTTAAGTAAACCCATTTTCTACAAAATTGCAAAATAATTTTTGCTGTACCAAAAACTTACCAAACTGTTACTTCAAAGACAAGGTACCTACTGAACGATGATTTTTTGTGTCAATTACACTCCTAGTATCTATAATGCTATAATCATTTAAAATGACACAGTGACCATCCTAATGTGCAGTCGGACCATTGTAGAACTTTTAATAGACAATATTATACAACAAAGGTCATTCAAGAGAATAAGTCAGTCTAGAAAGTCCAGCCCTTTATTGTATTTCCATCATAAATCGTCATCAATCTGCCCCAACATGTCAGCTTGTATCACATGACTTTAACACCGTCATCTCAGTATCACTGTTATTGAGCAGGTTGCGTGTTATAGTGCATGTGCGAGTGAATGTGTGTTTATGTCCTGGTTCACCATGATCTTGTACTTATATAAGCACATGCTCATAATAAATGTCTGCCGTAGAACAGCCTCATCCACCCTGGTCCATGGAAATGGCATCATTGTTAGGGGTCAATGGACTTTTCATGTCAATGACAATATCTTGAGCTCACATAAATTCCCCCAGACATTATTACAGCCTGTCTCCTTTTCCCTCCCACCCATCCGTCCTCCTCTTCTTTCAGTGTCTCCATTTGCCCCCTCTCGATTTCAGCAACTCTTTGTACTTGTTGTTAATGCTACTGACATGCATGCAAACATCTACCTTATACTTCTATTCTTGGCACACTTTGTTGTCTCTCTAAGACAATGTCTAAATTCCCCAGAGAGAGAAACTAATATGTAGAGCAATGTAAACCGAGTAAACAATGCTGGCTGCCACATATTTAGTACATGTCCAAACGTGGACATCCAAACATGACGCTATTAGGACAAAATGGC
The DNA here is from genome assembly GCA_900302755.1 of Chromis chromis. NCBI lineage: Eukaryota > Metazoa > Chordata > Actinopteri > Pomacentridae > Chromis > Chromis chromis. Next base: position 10,973 of record OMNN01001285.1, on the reverse strand, counting down.
CACGTTATGGTTTGTTTTCATAACAGGTTAAAAATTAAAGCATCAGACTGGTTGACTCCAAGAGGGCTTTGTCAGGGAAAGTGGCTCCAGAGGATGTTGTGCACTGGGCTACCTAACTCATAGCGACTGTTAACCTCCCCATCCATCACTAGAGAGAGCAGCCGTGACACAAAAAACCTGCTTCTTCCATTAGAGCCCTGACAGAGCCTAATCCCTGTCCTCGCGCTCTCTCTCCCACTCTCTTCGGCCCTGCATCTCTCAGTTACAATAATGAAGTCTTCTACCTCCTTCTGCTCCTGTGAAATGAGCAACTAAACAAGTCTTTAATAATACCTTGTTTTTTTGTTGCCTTCTCAGTGCTTCTTTTGTTTTCCCTTGATGCCCTCATCTTTGACGAATGAGGGGACTCACATTGGCAATGGTGTGAATTAGCAGACAGACACATTGGGATGAAAGACCAGCTCTTATTATGGCCTAAACGCATGAGCACACTTCTGGGAATAGAGATGTGTAAATGAGCTCCACACACCAAGTGCTGTCTTTTCTGGGCTGTTGTTTTGCTCTTTTAAATAATTGACAAGGCTGTGCTTGTGAAGACAGGGACAAATCTGCTGAGTTAATGTCCCAGCCAGAGGAGTTTTAGTACCAAACACTATCAATCCCCTCTACATAGAATTGTTACCGCCATGGCAGTTCATAAATCTTATGTAACCCCAGCTCAGCAATATAACAAGTCAGTATTCCGCCAGCGTGTTCTGTTTATTGTTTCACTGGAGAGCTGGCAGCAGATGACATCTGCTATATTTACCCTCTAGATTACGCTCCATTTCTAAACAACACTTTCACGTCAGGCAGGTCTCTGTATTGGGGCTGGGGACATATTAGCGTGATTGCTGAGGGCAAACTGTAGGCTGCTCCCAGCCATCTAGGGAATAAAGAGACCTGTAGTTTTAGTAAGAGTTGGAGCTGTCAGAGGTGCACACATGGCTCAGACAGTGATCTTATGCTGGGGTGTTGGGACAGAGCCATGGCAGTGTTCACTGTCAGACTGTGGCATCTCTGTGTTCCCTGGCCTCCCATGGGAAAAGAGCAGTGTGTGATTGAGGCCTTGACTGAGAGCAGCATACATGGTAGTGACTATCTATTAGCCAGACAGTTTTTTTCTTCTTGCTTCTTTTCTTTTTTTTTTTGACTGCAGGCAAGGCAGGATGCAGCTTTCTCTTCAAGGTCCCTTGCCAACCACAGCAGATGGGTGGAAACCTCATAAAAACAGCTCTGAGCTTTCCCCTTTGCTTACCATTAAACTCCTAACAAAAAAGCTACTCCTGCACTGCCAAGGGAAGAAAACCCATATCTGATGGTGTTTTCATGCAAGCGGCCTTACTCCAACTTTAGAACACATGATTGTGACATCTGTCCCTTTGTTGTTTCAGAAATTATGGTCTGGAACAAGGTGTCCTCTGTGCAGTTTGTTTCCAGGCAGTTTCATCCAAAACAGAGAGGCACCTGGATTTTAACGTGTAATGGAAAAGATGTTTCATTAGGATGCACAACCGAATCCTGCAGGATCAAGGTGATCGGAATGTAAAATAACCTGCTCCCGATTTCACAAGTCCTCACTACTGTTTCTACTCCTCCATCCTAAAGCAGAGGCTTCCCAGCCACACCTCTTGCCAAAAAAAGAAAAAAGGGACCGCAACATCAGTTAAGGAGGCTCAAGTTGCAATGCAGCACAATACTGACATATTTTAAACAGTCCCCCGCTTGCACCGCGTGTCACAACCCACCTCAGCATGTCATTTGAATCCACTCAGGGCTCTGCACTTTCGCAAATACTGGAATAATTAAAACGCTTATCTTTGCCACACAAAACTGCACCTTGCACCTCTATTGTGAGCTTGATGCCCAGTGTTTATGATGCAAGGTCTTAATGAATTGAATGGTTTCTGTGAGTGAAGGCCAGTGCTGAAGAGAAATGTGTGTTAGCAAAGGAAAACAGACAAATGTCAAGGACTTCAGTCTCATTCAGAGCGCTGAAATACATAAGGAGGGAGCGTAAGAGAGGTCCTTTCTGTACCAGAAATAGATTTCAATTTGATGAAGGTGGCTGCAAACACAGCACGACATTTTTGACTCTGATTTAGCCAGACATGAAGAAATATAAGGTAAATTGAAACTGGTAATTCTGATCCATTTTCTATCCCCATTGTATTAACCTTAATAAGGTCAAAACATGACTCTGCTGCTGTAAATGACTGAATTTAAGACCATTCTAAGACAATTGTCAGGGATTTGCATATAAAAAGATGTGTGATTGTTGAAAAGACCTTGGCCTATATTTTGTAATTACTACAACTCCATCTGTCTCTCAGTCGTGTCTTTTAAATAATACTCATCCATTTCTCTCCTCAACTATCTTTTGGACTCTGTAGCAAATCCTCTTGTCCTCCTCAAGCTATTATATGAGACAACATCTGGTACCAGACTGTATCTCATGGATTCGCTCTTGAAATATTTAATACGAGGAAATCACGCTGCTTTCGAGGAATATTTGAGCAATCCTGAAAAGTGCACGAAACGTGTAAGGAAAAGTCTATGGTAGGTTTGTTTCAGAATTAGCCACAATTAGTCTAATTACCCTGTAGTGTGTTAGAGTGGTACTGAGTTTGAAGTGGCTCACAGATGCAATAAGTTGCAATATCACAGGGCCACAGCATGCATTAACATCGCATGGCAGAATTAATTCTAGCAGGCTGCAGCAATTACCTGCACCCTGACTGTTCCTAAAAGTCAGCCTGGGCTGTGACAGACTATGAGCACAGATAACATTAGCCCGAACACAGACACGGCAGATATTACAAGCACTGAGCTCAGATGTGACTGTGACAGTAGCCTGTCTCATTAATGCCAGGGATGAGGAGGCCAGGTCTAGTGGAGCTGTAGAGCAGAGGTGAGTGGAGCCACAGCACCAGAGACAGGAGACTTTGGAAAATGGAAAGCTGATTGCCGCTAGCTTCCCTCCCCTCATTCCCCGCTGAGTGTTTTAATTTTGCCGAGCAGCCCGAGCAGAAACTTTTATTTGGAAGCATCTTTTAAATCTGCATACTCTGAGGACTGAATTAGCCATTGTTTTCACGTCAAACATCTTGAAACAAATGAGTTCTGACTGTGATATGGATGGAGTGTGAACATAATCTGAGGCATAATAAGCAAGATGAATCACTGCCAGGAGTCAGATCATTTGAGACTTTATGGCACACAGGAGACAATGCATGCCAGTAAGTAGCAGCCCAGTGCATGCCCATGCTGGCGAGCTCACATACCAACAAAATCACAAATCTGTCCCTTTATTTATTTGACATTAAAAACAACATATGTGTGTGACAGACATCCCACCCCCTCCCCTCCTGTTTCCCTAACCCCTGCTCCATCTTGATGATACGCCACTCCATCTTGAGGACTTGCTAACTCTCAATGCCAAAAGGGCAGATGCCCAGGTGCTGGTGTAACTGAATTGCTGTCCTCAGCACACAAAGGCAATGTCGCCTGGGGAGGATGGCTCAGAAAGGGGGGGAGAGCTGTCACGGTAACAGGAGAGCACCTGGGATTACTGTCAACAGTCTCCCGAACTGTCTCCTCCCGCCTCTCTCCCCCCGCCTCCCTCGTGTCTCCTAAGATCCATGGCATTCTCGTTGACATTGACCTTTAAACTCCAATTAGCCACTTAATCACAAATTAATTATTAATATTAGAAAAACCAACAGGGCTTAGGTTGTTTGTCTCTTTCACCTCATTATCATCCGCTAATGACCATCCTTGCATCTCATTTCCACAACAAAAGGCTGAGGAAATGGCGTTAGCACAAGAGTCAGGTGACTTTTTTTTTTCCGTAAAGGGCGAGCGGAGATGGACAGATTCTTTTTTTTTTTGTCACGCATGTTCTATAATTTTCACTTCTGACTCCCATTCCAAGTCGAAATGTTGTGTAGATTTAATCGCTCAGATGTCTCTTCACTGCATTAATAAGAGAGTCCTCAGCTGCATAAGAGCACCGCATCCACTTCTGAACTCAAAGCCCTCATGACCTAATTCAGTGTGAAATGGTTGACAGGGAAGTGTGAAATGGCTCCCAGAAAAAAACAACATTTCATGGCAAAGAAGTGACATGCACACCAGTCCATTCTGCACACATGCAGATACTTAATTATTTGTCATCTTCCGTTGGGTGCCACGTGATGGAACAGAGTCAGAGTCTTCCATGGAGACACTGCTTATTGGTTCACTAAATAAATGACTTTTGGGTTTGAACACTCTCCTTTGGCTAAATCAGATATTTGGGATGCACTGACAGAGCCAGAGGTGTTCTGTGTGGCAGTATAATAAATGTGACTCAGCCTTCCAATAATTGGTAATGTTCTTCTGTCAATTACCCAAGACTCTTTTTCTAGGAAAGAGCTACAGACTACCAATGGGTCAGTTTGTTTAATTTTTGAGTTTATCTTCTCTTATTACGTCATAGCTTATGCAAAAGTACACACACAAAATAACTTCCATGCATCCATTCGATGCTTCGATTAGCCAACTCTACACTTTAAACAGAAGTGCAGAGGGTCTTAAAATTTACATTCTTAAATAAGTGTCAAAAAGGAGTAGAAATGTCATCCTCCGCTCAGATTTGCTTTCTATTTTTCAGGCAGCTTAGAAAGATTTAGGGGATCAGTTTGAGGTTTATATTTTTGCTCCTCTCTACATTATCCTCTTCACTCCCCCCTTTCAAAACCTCCTCTCCTCCAAACCCTCAGCCATCAGTCCGCGCTTGCCTCTCACCCGCACAGAAACACAAGTCACACTGAAAAGTACAACAATGCGGCGCTGACAAGGAGTGATAGCGAGAGGCTGACACTGTGGGAGGATTAGGAAGGTGATAATATGAGCGAGGAATCCATTCTCTTTAAATAGAACTCCCCCCAGAACTTGACGATGGCTGAAAGTTTGCAATGCGCGGTGACAGGTGGGCACTTATTGCTTTTGTGCAAATTTGCGTCAACGCTTAGGGTTTGCTTAGGGCACCGCCTGTGCCTCGTACTCAGGAGACGCCTCTCTCCGTGGGTAACAAAGAGAGACAATTTGTTTTTATGACTTCAGCACTTTGCTTTATATTCATCGACGTAGCACTTGATGTCTGTGAGTCACACCATCCTGTGGTTAAAAACATCTCCCTGACAGGAAAGAGGAGCCCCTTGACGTCTGTAGTTATTTGATATTGTGGAGAGCAGGATTGGAGCTGGAGCTGAAGAGCTGTTCTGATGCCGCTGACACAAGTCCATGAGATCCGGCCTTCACAAGTGAGCAGAGCTGCAAAGCTGAAGAGCAGAGGCCACAGGTGTTTCCCTTGCGCTGCATTCATTGTGCTGAACTCATTAATGGCAAATCCTCCAACCCTGTCTGCTAGCTACTGAAAACAACATGAGCAATGTGCCACTTTAAAGCCGATGCTTGTAATTGCGGCTGATTCTCAAAATATGATTACAAAACGCTACAGAATGTCATAATCGCTACAAGTAATTATCTCAGCATATTGTCAATCACTCTTGTCAGAGGATTAAGGAACGGGCTTGCCTTTTAGTTGTTTTTGTTTTGTTTTTTTAGATGATATGTTTACAACATGAACGTTTGAAATTTTCAACTAATTAGCGCTCATACAATCGCTAATGTTCACATGTGTGCGCACAAACATAAAGCTTGCGTGATTTGTAGTGTTGGTACAATCCCATTTGTTCTCTTTGAGCTGAATTCCATTAATGCTCATCACATTAAATGAAGTCAGCGCCAAAGCATTTCCTAATTAGTCTTATCTTGCAAACCTTACTGTATTTGTGTGTGTGTGCAAGTGTGCGAGTGTACACACATACACCAACTGTTTTTGTGAGACCACCAGAGTCCTATTTTAGATTAAGACCTTGGATTTATGGTTCATGATGGATTAGGTTAAAGTTAAAGGCTGGGGGAAGGCATGTTGTGCTGATGCTTCAAACTACTTATTTTTGCCTGTTTTAGCCTGTTAAGTGCTAAATATGTGCAGTAAATGTTACATTAGAGCCAAAGTACATCAGTTTTCAGAGCAGGAGGTGAATCTAATGGCAGCCATGAATTTCATTTTATGACAGCACTGCATGAGGATCTATTTGCAGAGACTTGATACTTGAGTTGTTGTTATTTTTGTTCACCCTAAATATGACTGCATTGAAAACACAGATGCAATGACTGTTTTCTTTAAAAGGGTGCTTTGACAGTTCTGAAATGTCAAATGTCAGTCACTTTAAGAAGAACTTCTGTCCTTATAAAATGGGGACTCGATCTATACGATGTATAACTAACTTCCCTCTGTACTGAGAAATCGCTGTTCATTTGCCTGCAAGGTTTTGCAGGATCCAGGCTCTACTTCAAACTAGAGACCTTTCTTGGTTTTCTGCCTCCACAGAAGTCAAGCTGAGGGTCAAGCCTATCTAATAGCAGCAACTTGTTGAGTTGCCTTGGAAGGAACAAACTGCAAAACATTCTGGCTGTTGTACGATTTTTTTTTGCCTATAAAGCAGTAGGGACTAACACAATCCCCCTTTTCTTTTTGTTCTCTGATCTTATACCAACAATTAAAAAAAAAATAAAAAATGCACCTTTTCACTACATAGACAGATTCAGTGGAATTCCTCTGTGAGCGTCCAAAATAGTATAAAAATATTTTGTGACTGCAATAGCATCACAGTGCAACAATGATATTTTTAACAAAGAAGGATGATTTCATGTTGCCTGTGATATTCACAAGCATGTTTCAAGTCTTTGCAAATTGATTTTTATGCTGTTATGAAACAGAAACTGGTGGCTGGTGAGTGAGAAGATCTATGACATGCAGGTCAGCAATACATATTGAACAGGCTAAAACATGGATATATGGAATAAATGAATCCTCATGATGTCAGAAGTACAAGGATATGAATCTATATTTATCGTTGTGAACATGGGGGGTGGGAAGCAGTGCTACTGACACAAGTGCCTCCTTTTTCACAAGTGTGTGAGTCAGCAACTATGTGAGATGCATACCTGTCGATGTTTGTCTGCACGGATCATTGGCTATGTGCCGATGCTGAAAAAAAAGCCTCAGTTGAACCTCCTCCGATAATTCTGAATAGCATGTAGCAATTACAGTACACCACAGCATGGTATATTCAGTGGACATCTTGTCCTTTCCATCTCAGAGCTGTTCTGACAGATCATCCCTTGTGCCCACTCTATGGCTGACTGGGTTTGAGAAAAAGAGAGATTGTGAAAGTGAGACAGAGAGACAGACAGAAAAGTCAAGATGACAGTGATGGAGTGACAGGTGTGCTTTCATGGCTACATAAATGGACCAAGATACAGACTCAGTCGCATATGTAGTTGCTCTATAAGCCATGGAAAAGGTAGAATAACACACACAATCAGAACCGCAAACGCCACTCAGACTGTTCAAACAAAGATATGAGGACTATGTTGTCTCACCTGCAGTTGGATACACATTAATGCTGTACATGTTCGGACATATTTGTGGATTGCATGGACATGACCATACCTTGTCGCAACAGTAATCGCCCTGTACAAAACCATGGACCAAAGATGAGGAGATCAGCATCCAGAGGCTAGTCAGACTATTTAGTAAACATGTATTTACATGGCAATTAGGCACACCTAGCCACTATGCAACCTGAGAATTGCTGCCAACACGTTTAAACTAAGATACTTAGAAGGAAAGACACTTCCTTTCTCTGGTGGATCTGTCACAGTAAATGCTGTGTCTGATGCATCAGCCAAGCTCCCTCGAATGAGTTATTTTAGGTGCAAAAAAAACATTCAAATTCACCAGAGAACTTCTGCGCTGTTCCTGCCAAAGCTGACGCATCTCTGCTTCCCTATTGTAGACTCAGACATGTTGGCATACCGAGCCCTTTTTGGCAGACGTGGTGAAATCTGTACTTTGAAGTCATTTGTCTTGAATTAAGTGATTTTCTGTCCAGCACTGTGTGGCGGTGAGACGGCTGATTCGCATGCAGAAACCTTGGGACGGAGCAAGGATGGAGCATGTTTGGAGTACAAAAAACCCTTGGATGCCAATCACCTCTGCACCTTTCAGTTCCCCACTGAAGCCTCGGTTTGAATGCAGAATGAATGAGTGCTGTGGGGCACCATCTCCTTGAGGATGTGTCCATGATAACAATATGCTCTCACTGCATTTAACAGCATCACCTAGACTCAAAGCAGAGACAGACACATTTGCTCGTGCATTAAACTCTAAAGAGCCTCTTCTGGAAAGTACACTATGACTCATGCTAGTTCCTCTAAAAAATCCAGAGCTTTATTCGTTTCTTGTCGAGTCAGATCAGTTGTGAGAACCTGTCAGGATGCAGGTTTAGACATTAAACCTTCCCTCAAAAGCTGTTGTAGCTGCACACAGCCGTAACCGTGGCGTGTTTCATCTCGACTGTTGGAACAGCGATAATCGATCTGATGGCAGCAAGAGAAACATGTTGTTTCTCTCATGCCCCTGAGGCACGTAGCAGAAACAAACACACTCTAAACAGATGGTTTTTCGCAAGACAGACTAGATAAATACAAACGCAGCACAGTGTTGTATGGTGACCCCCCACCAAGCATGTGTTCTACTACCTCCTTATATTACTTTGCTGTGATATAAATTGTGCAACAACAAAAAAAGAAAGAAAAAAAGAACAACAGAGCAGGTTGGCAAAGTGATACGCACAGTGCTGCAGTGGTTGCTGAAGTGGGGTCCCTGAGGGGTCTCCAGGGGCCACAGCAAAAAAGAGAAACAATTTCATTTCACTATTATTTCACCTCCCTCAATAATAGCACAGTGGGAGCATATAGGGCTGTGATCTATTCTCATTAGAGGCTCTTACTCTCCCTACTGTTTTCAGACATCCGGTAGTGCAGCTGTATATGGCCAATTAAAGCGCAGGAATGAAAGAAACAGCTCCCTGGGACAAAGATCATCAAATAAGAGCGAGGTCTGACGTGTGGCTATCTGTCAGAGGACGGGGGGAGGGGGGGGTCTTGATATTAAAAGTTTGAGGAGCGCCTCCTGTGTTTTTTTTTATAGCCTGTGAGGTGCTGAAGGTCTGGAGTGCTCGTACCCTGTGAGCTGCGATTTGATCCATCACATCCAAAATGTACTGACACACAGCAAATGATAAGAGAGGGAGAGAGAGAGAGAGAGAGAGAGAGAGAGAGAGAGAGAGAGAGAGAGAGAGAGAGAGAGAGAGAGAGAAAGAGTGGCAAACAGGCCAGATAAAGTCGGCATGAG
>OMNN01001281.1:0-15479 GCA_900302755.1 Chromis chromis | reverse complement strand
CCCCCCCCCTTTTGCTTGGAAGCATTTAGTTTGTTGTGGACTTCAAATGATGAATTATGAAAATAATGGCCGGCACACAGTGATTCAGCAAATATCTGCTCCTGTAGATGACAAAAAAGGGAAGAAGCTACTGTTTTGCTTTCCATGTTATCAAATTAAAAAGAGCAACATTAAGTAGTATAGAATTATTGTTGCTGTGGTCTTTGCATCTTTATAATTTTAAAGGATTTATAGTTTGCCAAATCTGATTTAGCGTGGGCCAATGCCATTCACAGTACATCAGCAGAATTTTCACTTGAGTGAGTGTTGAGGGGTTAATGACTGAATTCATAATAGAAAGCTTTTTAACACAAGAACAATTGATCTCAGTAATATGTATATTATTTAAATGGTAGCATAAGCACTGTGATTTCTGCCAGTAAATGTCAGCTGAAATCCAGTGTGTGGTGATACTCCTTATTCATGGTAATGTAAGCAGACATAGGAACTTTCGTGATGATTAAAAAGAAGGCAAAAAAAATCCAGCATAGGGGCAAGTAAGCAGCACCAAAACTCCAAAACAGTCTGCCTCAAGTGTTTTGGAGCAAAACGTTACATTTACCTGAATGATGTCCATTTAAATCATTTCTGTTCATGGAATTGTCTTAATAAATGCCAAAAGGAAAAGGTCTGTTTAGCACTTGCTATGCTGAGCTTCCAGGCATTTTGAGTGCACGAACGCTGCCTGTGGACGCTGAATATGCAGTACTTCATCGTGCACTTGGTGGTCAGGTAGACTTTCCAATTATCTGTTGCGCTGATGGCTGCCCACCAGAAATGGCAAACCCTCAAACACCAACTGACAGAGAGAGTGGAAAAGAGAGATTACAAAACAGAGTGATAAATGTGCGGGAGGAGTGGAGGTTATGACATGGATGGGCCGTATGAGGGATGAGAGAATGGTTTGACAGCGGGGTGCAGGATGTTCCGATTAGATGAATATATTTTCCCTGGATAGACAGGAGCCCTCCACAGACACCTTATAACTCATTCTCTTCATCCCTTGTTCTCAAGGCACAACGGCACAAAATTGCATTCCACATACAAGACGTTTATCTTACCTGAGTGGAAACAGGCCACTGAAAATTGTCTGCAGCCTCTCTGGTTTCGTATTTGTGCCTGTGCTGTGCCTGTACATTTGCGTGTGTGTCTGGACCGGATATGGTATTAAAGTAGCGACAGAGTTTTTTTTTCTAAACAAATTATTAAATCCACAGTAGCATTAAGCTTCTTGGATCATCATACTCATCAGTTTAATAACAGATATCATCCAAAAACTGATGAATTTTGTAAGATGAATTGACCCAACAGCTACTTTGGAAGATAGCAGGCTTTTAAATATATAAAAAGCAAATGTTGAAATTGAACAGATATCACTGATGCTACAAGAACAAATGAGTTTCCATATTGGATCCTGTTTAAGTCACATAACCTCTATAGATAGTGAGTATTAATATGCTTGTGCACTGTGTTGTGAGGCCAAACTTTTAAAGCAGGTGTCTTGGCTGTAGAGTGTTATTATTGTTCTGCACACAAACACACACGGTGAGGCTTTGGATGTAGTGTCTGTAGATATATGATGCAATAGAGAGAAATTTTCACTTGAAGTCAGTGGGCAACATGTGACCCAGACCAGTGCTCTGCTGCTACCTGCCTCTAGGGGCAGCACTAGTGTATTTATTATTGACAGTGGCACATAAATCCAAAAGCAGGGATGTTGTATATTATACTTTGTGTCTTTTCAGTATTGTTTTCATAATGGTGTCAGTTCAAGTGTTGAATAGAAGAAAGAAATAAACAACAAAGTGTGTGTGATGGATGGGGGCAGGGTGGTATACATTCATATTGAATATCTTTAAAATCATCATCATTTTCTTAGCAGGATAAATCACATGAAAAAGCTACATTTGATAAAAGCAACACTACCATCGTGACTAATAATAAACATTAAAATGATTCATAACTGTGTGTAATTTCGTATGGTGAATTACTCGGTTGGAGTTTGCTGCATTACAACATATGTAATTTGGGATTTCTTGTTTTTCAACCAATACTGCTAATATTACTATTACTACCAGTGGTGGAAAGTAACTAAGTGTGTTTACTTGAGGTTAAAATTTAATGTGAGGGTGCTCAGCTATAGAGCAGTTAGACTCCAGTTGCACTTCAGTCCACTTCTCTTATAAATTTTAAATACAAACCTGTCTGATGAACCAAATACAATCATTGAGCTTCATTTTTCTTTTATAAGGGGTAAATATACACAAGTGTGCTTTAGTATGTATGCGTATGCACTTGCATGTCTGAGCGTACATAATATATGCACATAGTCTTATATACGCTAAAGCACAGAAACCCTTATTATTTTATTTATCTGTTGTTTACTTTGTTTGTTTTATCCTATATATGGTTGCTTGTTTGCTTATTTTTGTGAATTTGTGACTTTTGTATTGGCTTATTGTGCATAAGCCTCCATTGTTTTTCAATTGGCTTTTTTTTGTTATGGTTCTGCTGCTTTGTTTTATTGTGCAAAGATTCTTTACTATTTCCATTTCCATTTTCATATTGATTTATATCTCTACTCCACTATATATCTATGGAATATGTACTTTTATCTAATAGCCGTAGTTATTGACTTTTCACTCAGCATTAACTGCTGCACAGGCATTAATGTATCTGTAAGAAAAATCCATATCTTAGTGTAAAACTACCAGAGGCTCTTCTACTATACAGTTGGACTTTTACATTTGATACGTAACAGTAGTGTTTTGCATTGTGAAAGTGCTGCTTTTCTTGAACAGACAATCTGGCTTGCCATGTTGGACAGTCAGTAAAACCCCTCATTAATTGCATTTGTCATTAACCAGCAGCAAATCCATAAACTGTAGCTTTCAGGTTCCCTATGGCTTTCATTTTGATCGCAGTGATTCATTAGCTTTTTAAAGACATGAAGCTTCTGCATAATGACATGCTCCCTGCCCCTCATGTTAGCTCATCCCGCGGCACTATGCATCTATAATGTCAGGCAGGAAGGGCAGGCAGGATCAATGTTGGTTCTATAGATAGATGAAGCGATGATCTATGACATCCACAGGAGATGCCTGAAAGTGAGAAGGCCTTATTTAACACAGGGTCATATGGAACTGTTCACATTAAATTAAATTGATCAATCACTCTGGGTTTGTAGGGTGTGTACGTGCATGCTGCGTGTGTGAGATCTTTGGAGAAGTGGCCAAAGGGATGCCTGCCTGCATACATTGCAGGAAGTGTGTCTTCATATTAGTATGTCCGGCAGTCTGCTGTCCTCTGTGTGATATTGATTGGTCGCATTAGGGAGTCTGCAGGTCAGCGTTTCTCAAATGGGGACAGAAGAAGATGGAGAAGGGCACAGAGAAGGCATGAAGGAATTACTGGAGGGCACAAGCAGATAGGATGATGAGAAGAAGACTTGTTGGAAGGACAGAAAATTAAAAGAGATGAGAGGGATGGGAAGATTTATTGAAGGGTAACAGTATTGGCGTTGTTTTGGTCACGTGACAACAAATTCTGCTCCGCCCCTTCCCTGCCTTATAGTATTGATTTGATGTGCTACAGCTGGTTAAAGATGATCTATTGTTCTCTCCTTCGTGTTCGTTGTTTATGTGTTTGTTTACACTTTATTAATACAAATCTCTGCTCACCACCATACAGGTAACTGTCAATATTAAATAAATAATAATAAATAAGCACTGCACTTGTCCTGCGATGTTTACTTAATTGAGCAGTGGAATTAATTTTATTGATCAGATCAGAGCAGCCGAGCATACAGCTCTCACTGTGGTACATAACTGTAGCCCTGTGTTGTTTTCCTGTCAGATGCTTCTGTCCAGGTCACTACTCAAGGTGCTTGTGCCAGATAAGCTTTAATTTAGTCAAAGTAACATGTAATTCTCTTATTAGATGTTTAATAGTCATTTTCAGCCTCAGTGACTGTGTTTCCTCAGTGACCTTCAGTTGCTCTGGTGTTTTGATGTAATTTTAGCTTCGCTTTCACATCCATCCCTGTTTGGGTCCCCGTGCTATTCGAGCTCCATTTCTGGTCTCAGTGCTGAAATGTTTGGCTCTGAATAATGTATCACTCTTAAAAGCAATTACAAACACTTTGTAGTCTTAAGTTGAATTAAGCTAAGTGGCTTTATAAGTCCTCGCTTTCTGTAACAGTATCTTTTATTTTGTCTTGTCTTTTTTTTTTATGCACTGTGATGGAAACCTTGTTGTGTCAGCTGGGAACACACAGTCGATGGCTCCTGTATAAGATGGGTTGGATTATGAAAAGAGAAGATTGGGTTAATTTATGACTTCAACATTCATCTCGTACCACGTGGTCGCAGCAGCAGCCTCGTCTAACGAGATGGGATGGATTCTCAGCAGCTCAGAATTTAGGCCCCCTCCGCTGTTTCCATGGCAACACAATTACTTTGCCCTGGGTGTGGGAGGTTAGGGTGATAATGCACATAGGTTAACATAATGTAAATGGCCAGTCTTTTTATGTTGAGAGGGCACAAAACAGGCTGTAGTGTGCAGCTATGTCAGTTTTGTTTTCATTCCAGTGCTGTTTGTTGTAGCTCTAAAGGAGAGCATGTTGTTTGCTCCTCCATCGATGCTTCCTTCAAAGACAGTAGCTATTATTGCATCAAGCATGACTGATACATAACAAAGAATATTAACCAAATGTTACTGAGCCCTTATGCTATTGTTATATGTTACTATTAAACCACACAATCATTAATGTGATGTGACTGATGGCATAGTAGACTACAAGTCCCTCAGTTCAACATCCGTGTTAGCAGAGAGAAAGGATGCAAAGAGAGCAGGAGACTCATTATAGGCACACTGCAAGCATCATTACAATTAAAAGAGCAACATTACACTCATGCCACTCCTATTATAGGAGTCAAACTGTTAACACCCAAGACTTCATTAACTGATAAAATGCATGCATAAAATAATACAGGCAATGCATCACAACGGTACAGTGGAAATGTGAAAATGTAGAACAAAGCCCTGGTAGGCAATACAAGATAGGTTGGACTAGGTGCTTCTGTATTGATCATCATTAGTCGATAGCATTTCTGCATGAGTTATCTTTTTTTAAGGTGTTAACCATGAAAAGATGTTAAAATTCAATACAATATTTAGAAAAGCTTGAACTCGTGTTAGGTTGGTCATTACTCCCCACAATCTCCTGAAGCATTTTAAGGGCCAGATTTCTAAGTTTTTGTCTTCAGTGTCTCATAAAGCAGTATTTCTGATTCTACATTAGCAAGGTTTTTCCTGTGTAGAGGAACTTTTGGCGATTCCAAAGAGATTTTAGTCAGATCCTAAGCACCAAAATGGTAGTAACTGTGAATTTAACTGTTTTGCAAATTAGGGTTTCATTTACTCAAGCATAATATATATTATTGTTTATCAAAGGGTCAGAAATACCATGCTTATTCTGATGGCACATTCTCAGGCAGGAAAAACTCAGATTTAGTGTTTGATGTAAGATATAAGAGTTTTATCCTGAGTTAACACCCACAATTTGGCCAATATTAAAAAACAAAACAAAGCATACGGTCATAGCTAGGTTTCTTGTTAGAAAGCGGATATAATCTATTCTGCCACTGATAGCTTTGACTTAATTTGACTCTCGCACAAACCGGTTGCATGTTGCGTACCTTGCAAACAGAGATTCTCAAAACTAAGTGAAAGATTTATTGCACAAACAACTTACACTAACTAAGACAGAAGTTTTTTTTTTGTATGAAAGAAGAGGGAAACAGAGGTGGAGAACAAAAAAAATAAAAAATGTAACAACGTTATGAGTGAAAAAGCTCTCTATAAAGTATAATGTGTTCAAATTCAAATGTAAAAAAGACCTGAATTGTTGGAGTTATTTTCTGTGTTTTACAACTTTATGTTACTGAGCAATATGCTGAGAAAATCTTTTGTTCAAAGTCATCTCAGTCAGATTAGAAATCTAGAAATATGAGTTTGTAAGCAGAATAAATTGCACCTGCTATTTATCTGATGTCTATTACACATCAGTGGATGTACAGATTAAAGCGTCTCCTCTGTTTCTGTACTTTCCTGTGTATGTTGCGCTCTTTCCGCAATGTGAGTCTCCCCAGTGCTGCATGTGTACAGAAAGATCTCTCTGTCTCTAACCTTTTCCACCATGCAGGCACCTCCAGGGGCTCTCATTTCACGTTTGACTTTTATTTTCCCTCTCAACTAAATCGGCCACCAGAAATGTGAAACTTTGTCAAGTGAGATGCCTCTGGGAGAGTCACGATGCCAACCTGCAATCTGGCTTTCCGTCTGCAGAGAGGAGTAAATCGAGGGATTAAAATAAACGAAGAAAAGGAAAAAACAAGGGGGGAATAAATGGGTTAATCAGTGCCGACGGATGCATGGAGATGTGTGTGTGTCTTTCTGCCTGTCACTGCATGTGTGTGCCTGTGTTTGTGTCTGTCTTTGTATGTGCCTCAGGAGGACTGCTTGCTTGGGGACAGGGGGGCTCTCAGGATGGATTCGTCAGAAGCCAGGGGCTGTGCTGTGCACCATTAGGATCAAGGTTGCTATTTCAGGATGCTACCTGCTGAGGGATGTACTCTGCTCACAGTTCTGATGGCCCCTCCGCCCAAGTCCATTAAACAAGGCAGAGATGGCCTGTGCCGCTGCTGAGTAATGGGGAAACGGCCTATTTTCACAAACTGACCAGCTATTTTATTGCAAATATCAGATGTTTTCGAAACCAATACCCATACACTCTCATGAATGATTGTAGTTGTTCATCTGTACTCAACTTTAAAACTTATCTCAGGTCTGATTGTGGCACTGATGAGCATTTGGTGCAATTTTGTCCTTAACTGAGAAGTCTGCCCTTAGGCATGACCTTTCGTAGGATTACATAACTGTCCATACTTTAGGTGGGGCAGTAACAACAGTACAGAGAGCGAAGCCACATTCACTTTTACTGCTCTTCGTTGAATGATTGACAAATGATCCACACTTTTGCTCCAAAGATCTTGATCAAAATAACCATAGTTTGATAATAATTTGACTACTGTTGCCTCAGTATTTATATAAATAGACATGAAGGCAGGACAGTGTGTGTACCTGTAATAGTCATGGTGTGGGGACATAAATCTGTTTATACAGTCATATTGAGGGTAGTAAACTTCATTTTTGTGTTAAAAACAAGTTTTTCGGGTGAAGACTTTGTTTAAGGTTAGGCAAGTCTGTACATCAGTAATTTAATCACACAGAGAAGTGTTGATTCCTATACATAGTTTTCACGTGACGTCACACATCCGGGTCATCCGCCATCTTGAAAGGCAAACAAATGATCGGGTCACAGTACATTATTATCAACAATTGCGTAATCTCTTTGTAAACACACACAAGGGCAATTTCCTGTTGGGTGAATGGGTGTACAAATCGACATGATGGATCAGTTAAGCGTGGATTTTTCAGTATTCCTAAAATCCGACACTACGAAGGAGAACAGTCACAGAAAATCAGCGACGAGAGACAACGTGTGTGGTTAGCTTATATCGGCAGGAAGGAGGAGCTGTCACAACACTCGATCAGTATAGACTGGTATAGTGATGACGTATTTCTGTAGGCCAAGATAGATTTTCATCTGCTGTCCTTCTGAAGCCAGTTTTTAAAACAATGTGGTTTAGGCTGCTTTAAATTTAGATCAGGTAGATCTAGGCGTAACGAGGCTGAGGTTAGCTTTCGATTTTCACTCAGCCGTTGAACTTAAGTTTCCCTTAACTGCCGGTGTTCAAGATTACCTGGAGATCCGATGTGACCTCAGTTTGTTCCGATGTATTTCATCAAATCAAACTGATGTTATGCTGCGTGTTGTTACGGTGGGAGACTGCTGTGTGTGTTTCGGTGAACAAACCTGACATTCACAACAGAGGATGTGCTTCTGTGTTGTGGGTTTTGTTTGGTCAGACAATAATTAGTTTTGTGTCTCGTTATTAAACAGACTGCCCATGTTAACTTGTGACTATCACCAGTTGATCTGGCCGTTTTTCCTGGATGATCGGTGGCACAGTGAGTTAGACACTCGTCTCATATTTATACCGCTTGATCACATCGGTTTGAATCCTCTCCCTGTTGAAAAATATTAGTTTTTTATTTTGGCCAGCACGTTTGGTTTTGCTGTCTCTAGATGATACTGACATGATTTAGATTTTATTAACTAGTGGTGTTTGCATTTTTCGGCGAGGTCTTTTACTTTAGTATCTTTATCTGTACACACACAGGCAGGTCTGGTCGGGACGAATCTGCAAACGGAAGATCTGGAGCGTTAATATACAGCAAATATCGCCAGTTAACCTGGAACACCATCGCTGGCCATCGCGGTTCTGTTTATGTTCGTTTTTACTCTTTACCGTTACTGTTGCAGACTGTGGAGATCAACAGGTTTACCTTCCAAAATGGCGGACCGCGCTAAGCATCATGGGTAATCAGTCGAATGTGGGAACTATGTATTGTTTGTGTTTAAATGATCAATTGTTGCTCTCTGTTCCATTTGCCTGCACAGAACTGGGAAAAGGGGCTTTTGTTTACTCTGCTCCTTCTACATGGAACATGTTGCAAAAAGACTGGAAATTAACTGAACTTATCTCTTTGAATGCATTTAAATCCAGACTGAGAGCACTTGAGACAACCTCCTTAACTTGTAAATGTTTTTTGTAATTTTAATTGCTGACTGTTGATGTTGTAACTTGTGTAACTTTTGCTACCTCTTTCTTTTCTTTTTTTTTTAAGCTTTATTTATCCCCTTAGGGAAATTCAACCTCTGCATTTAACCCATCCTACTATACATATTAGTAGCAGGAGCAGTGGGCTGCCGCAGTGCAGCGCCCGGGGAGCAGTCGGGGGTTATGGGCCTTGCTCTAGGGCCCAACAGTGGTCGCAGTCGGGGTTCGATCCTCTGACCTTCTGATCAGTAGTCAGGGGCTTAACCTGTTGTGCCACCACTACCCCCAAACCTCAAGCGATATCTCCTTAACTCAGTGAGCTAAACAGGACTCCCTTGAAAAAGAGGTTTTTAATCTCAATGGGACTTTCCTGGTTAAATAAAGGTTAAAATTTTAAAAAGTAGTGATTATGGTGATTGCCGTGTTAAGGTTAGAGTACCTCTCCAGGAAATGCTATGCAAGTCAATGTAATGTCCTCTGAAGTGATGGAATCACGACTGCGTGTGTGTGGGTGCTTTTGTGTGTGTGAATGTGTGTGTGTTTTCTTTGAGGAAAATGAATCAGCATTCTTTGCTGATTGACTTCCACAGCGCTGGGACACAAACTGACCTCTGTGGCCTTTTGGGTGAAAGGGTCACATCTAGCTAAGAATTAGCTGCAGATTTATGACACATGGGTTTAAGCAGGCATAAAACAGCTTGAATGACTTTATCTTGTTGTGTTTTGATTTTGGTTAGTTAAAATATAGAAATAATACTACTAAAATGACTTTTTGGTGTTCTGATAGTGTTGTGATCACATTCACTTCATGAGTCTAACCCTGGAAAACACCATTTCTGACCCATGTTTTCATAACCACCATACATACAGCAGGTCTAACAAAAAATAGTTAGTCTTTCACCTGAGCATTGCTGTGCAGTACACTTGTATGGCCACTAATAGTGCTTCTGCTACACCAAAAGAATTAAAAGGCGACCAAAGCGCTTCTCCAATCAAACAGTGTGAAAAACTGGTCAGTGAGAGCTGTAATCCTGCAGAGGGCAGAGTTTCTCCACGAACCATCTTAACTCTGCCACTGAGCGAACCACTGACCTCCTCAACACTGGTCTCCATTTTAACTGTCTGAATGGGAGAGGGTGATGTATTTTTAAGTGGAAATATTTCATATGTCATGTTACTTTGTATTTATCTGTTTATTTAGTAATACATATTGGATGGCAAGGAAGAGTCCAAAAATAACTCATCATCGTTCATAAATTATGAGCCAAAAATAGGTGGATAGCTTCCTTTTGATTGTCATTTAAAGGGTGACATGAGTAGTCTGTTTTGTACATTTCTACAGTCTCTTAATTTTAGGAAAACAACCACATTAATTTAAATTTGGCTGAATGTGTATATTACACCATCTAGTAAAACTTGTCACAGATCTTCTGCAGATGACTGTACTGTTGTGGCTCCCTCTGTGACTTCATGGGCAAAGCAGATGCCAGAAAATTTAATTAACTGAAATCGACATTCCAGAAAGGCCCACTGGGGATCTCGCTGCCAAGTAGAGTGGCAGATCTGTGTAGCATCAGAGAAACAGAGAGTGAAAACGAAAGAGATGGGGGAAGAGAGATGAGCACAGAAGCTACACTTTAGTGTCATTGGCACATTGTTAATGAAATAAATTTCACATCATATTTTATCTTCTGGTTGTTGGGGAAGAATTAGAAAGTGAGTTTTATCATCAATATAAACAGCTGTTGTTCATTTAATTCTGAATGCTGTTATCAGAGTTAAGTATCAGCATTGAAATAAAAGTCTAAGAGTTGTCTATGTACCACTGAAGGAGACAACAAGTACAAAATGTTCTGCTTTTTTGTCCTTGTTCTTGTTGATGAAACTGAAAAGGGAGATATGAACTCCCCCACAAGTCTTCTCATATTTATGAGGCAGTGTCAAGACTTAGCTGGAGATATTTCATTAAAAATGAGAGAGGGGGCAGAGAGGAGAGCAGCGAGGGATGACTGATCAGTCAGGTGATAGGGATTTTATCATCCATGGGTCAGCGCCTTTTCTTGGAGCCTGCTGTAGCCTTTTCTAACTTTCTGTTGCCTCTATTGAACACTGAATGCAGTCTGCCTGGTGCCAGCTGTATTAACCCAGAAGTTCAGTTGGGCTGCAAAGAATAAAGGTGGTATTTTGTGCGTTTTTTTTATGAATCTCTACCCAGCTTACACCAAAGAGCATTGTTAGAGGAGCACAGGTTCAAAGAGACGCCCTCATACAGTATATATTTCTGAATTCTTTCAGTAGAAGCTCCCTCAGAGCCTCTGTGACGTTTGCCAGTAGATTAACTGTCCTCATATCCTTGCATCCCTTGTTATTTCTCCAGCTTGTTTTCTTTTCATAAAGCTGGCTACCCTCCTTAGTCCTGAAGGAGACTGGCAGACTGACAGGCTGTCGAGAAGCCAAGCAGGTGGGGAGTAATAACAGGTAGAGATGGTATGATGGGAGACAAACTGGGTGGAGAGGGAGACGTGTTGCTCGGGTGCTAGCAAAGGTCACGGTACTACAAACCCCTGTGTTTGGTGCAGGCACAGTGACCATCACAACTCTGTGACATTGTCGCTTTAGATCGTGTCTTCTCTGCGTGAAGAGCTACATTCTTGTCAGACAGAGTGGCAGCCCGACACACATTCTTGTACATGGGCACACATACAAACACACACTGATAGTCATTGGCTTTGTCAGGAGCAAACCTGGTTGGAAGGGGGGAAACATCACCTGCTTTTCACTCCTTCTGTATTGAATCTATAAACTTTGAGATAAAAATGAAAATAACTTGAACAAGCTGTGAGGATTTTTGATCCAGAAACTGTCCCAGGTTGATGATTTATGGCCTGCATGATTGGAACGGTTACAGTTCAAGCTTACAGCCTCAAATGTTGTTGCTCATTTGATTCTCAGGGGAGGCATCTGGATGTATTGGTGACACCCCTGCTGCCCCACCAAGCTCCACCTCTCTGTAACAGCAACTCAGTCATCATAGCTGCTGATGGTTTGTCCCTAATGGTGACCCATAAATAAAGCAGCAACCAATGGAGAGAATTGATTTCCAGAAGCATGGAGGAGTGGTGGAGATTTATGCCACGAGTAGGAGTCCGCTGCAGTGCTGTATATCACTCTTTCTGATAGGTTTTGCCCTTCATCTTTTTTCCAGCCCATCACTCTGCTTCTGACTATAACGCCCAGAACAGAGTGTTCCATCTTTCTTTTTTTTCTTCTTTTTTTTAAAAATTATAACATTTGCCAAATGTCTTTTTGCCCCCTTTGATCTTCACTTGGTTTATCTACTCATTTTATTCGCCCATGTGCTCTGCTCACCTGGTCAGTAGCAGCTTTATTTTTCTGTCTGCTCTGTGTCTGTCTGTCTGTTTCACTCTCTCATATGCACACACTCACCTTTTAATAGTCCAAGTTGGCCAGACTTTAATAGACAAGCCTCTGACTTTCTGGAATCTGCTCATTTTGCTGATTTTCTGTTTGACTGGCTCAGGCTACGGATCAGAGTGGTCTTAGATCCAAAGTAGAGATTTCAACTTTAGGACAGTGCTGTACATCAAAAAAAAAGTTGTATTATAGGAAAAGACATTCCTCAAGTAAAATGTTGTCATTATTCTCTGTCTTGCTGGTTCTTCGACATTTTTTATTGCTGAGATCCTAAGCAGTACGTTGATCTGATCTGTCTGATCTGCATGCTTAAGAGATCCCATCATTTCCTGTAATCCAGCTCTCTGATTCACTTACATAGTTAATCCAACTATGCAGCTACATATGGATTGGCTTGCTCTAGATTTGCACATTGTATGGCAGATGTTCTCCCTGCTTTGTGCTGCTGCTGAGGGTGCCTGTGTGCATACATATGTGCTGGTCCATCCTGCTGTGGGCACCCAGGTGCTTCTAGCACCAGGAGCCATAACAGACCTGAGTTTATTAATGTTGTTCATTTCCTCTCGTCTGTTCGCCTTTGGCCGCTTGGCTGCTCGGCTCTCCAGTCCAACATTCCACACACTCCACTGGAATTAAGGGAGAGGCCTGCGGTGAGGCAGAGAGTGAGCTCAGGAATGTCTCTGTTATCACAGGGAGAGAGGATGGAGGGAGGAAGGGAACAGGAGGTCAATCTGGAGGGCCCCACCGCTGTTAGGCCGACTTCAGTGAGGACTTCTTGAGTTGTAGGGGTTTCCATCATCAAAGCTTTGATCACTGCACACAGCTCTGCCCATAGGCTCATATTACCACAGAGGTGCATGCCCCTAGCCCAATCAGAATGCATAGGAATCTAATTTTAGAACTGCCGCTTTTTAAATCAATATCTCCAGTCCGATCAGTGGCAGTGTCATGTAGATTATCTCACGGCTTTCACAGATGTCACACCAGGTTGGCTCTGCTTTCAGTCCACAGTGTGTGCTGCTGAGGATCATTCACTCACACAGGCGAACGCTCTGACTTGCATACTGCACGTGCAAGTGGAGGGACACATACACGGGCTAAAGCATCCCTCTGGGTTAACGGTAGCTGGAGTCAGACCGTGTGCAGGCATATGCACGCATGTGTGGTGAGTGAGCGTGAGAAATAGTTTGATATTTTATGACGAGCACAGGGCGAATCAGATGGCATGCTTCGGAAGGTTGTAGTTGAGCAGAGTGGTCTTATTTTGCTGGTATTTGCATGATATGTTATTTGTTGGTGTTTGATGCTAATATGTTTAATTCAAGCTGGTCATGTTTGCTTTTGTGGAGAAAGATGAAAAAACATTTGAATGTTATCTGAATGTGAAGGGATTTTTGTTCATCATTCTGTGCTAGGCTAGGGCAACTGTCATTATTCTGTATCTCTTTAACATTTGAACTGTGCAAAAAAACTTTAATTTAGTGTGTTGATGAAGTCAGTATTTTGTGTGCTGACTGATTTGCATCCTCTTTAACTCATCGTATGTGTGTTGTGGGCTTTGCTGACGGCAGCAAATTAGAAACGAGAAAAAGAATGAAAGAAGTGTGGAGCTTATTAACACTAATGAATCCAATGAAAATGAAGACAGAAATTCCAGACTGGTGAGATAAAAACCAAATTGTTTTCTAAGCGCCTTGTGGCAAAAGTAGACAAAGAAACCAGTCTGAAGCTTTCTGTCTAATACATTTTAGAAGCAAAGCAAAGTTTATAAGAGAATTTATGGATCTTAATTTTAAATTGTTTTTCTGTCTGCTGACTGCTAGGCGGCTTCAGTGCTTTGGTGACTCAGTGGTTAGTTAGTAATGTTGACTCATAGCAAGAAGATCCTGTTTTCAGAGACCTTTCTGGGTTGTGTTCTTCAGTGTTTGCATGGGTTTCTTGCTGATGCTCTCCATTCCTTCCATGCTAGATACATGCATGTTGGGTATTATATTATGCTGTAGCATTTCTCTACTGGTATCTGCACTGCAGTTGGATCCATAGGCCCTGCTCTGTAGCCAACCACTGCTCCTAGATAGGTGGGTCAGATGCAATTTCAAGAATTTTTTCTTTGTAATGCAAGAAAAATGCACAATTTAGCATGAAGACAGTGTGTAACAGGGAGTTTTTCTCACAGGCAGCTCAGTCCTATAAAGCCTCTCTATAATACCTACAGTTCAGTGTTTCTGTGTGAAGTTTCAATGAAAGGATTTCAGTGTGAAATCCGTTTAATCTTGTCCATGCATAATGTCGTGTAGCCTATATATGAACACAAAGGGGATTATTTTCATCCTTTTATTATTCCCATTGTAGATTTGAGACAAAGCTTACCATGTAATGTACCAAGTATTTTTCCAACACCTGAATATTAACTGCAGTGAAGTTGATTACATTTTGCTAAAAATAACTGAAAACAAGTACAGATGAAAATCAGTCATTGAAGTCACACTGGACTATTTCAGTCGCCACTATTGTGATAGTTTTAAAACTAGAATAGTATTTTTTAGATTTAGATATATATTATATTTATATCTAATCAAAGGTTAACTGCTGTGATTCAGATCCTTTCTGGTATAAAATGCTGTTGTCCTGTAATAACTTTTATCTGTAAAGGCCTAATGTGTCATGCAGTCTGACCTTCCCGCGGGACTGCTGCCCCTGCACATTACACACTGACTAACAGCATGACAACAGAACTAATCACAGCCTTGTAGCTGTGGTCTGCATAATGTTCCCTCTGATACACTATAATTAAAGATATGCATGTTCCATTAGTCGAACACATCGGCAATGAGAACATGTCGTTTTTATATCCTTCCATAATTTGTGACTTCCTTTATTCTTTAAAAAAAAAAAAAGAGATTTATTTTTGGCCTTTTATGCCTTTATTAGATAGGACAGTGGATAAAGTCAGAAACAGGAGAGAGCGGGGAAGGACATGCAGTAAACGCCCAAGGTTGGAATCAAACCCAGGACAGCCACTACGCCTCTGCACTTGGGTCACGCAACATAACCATTAGACTATTGGGGCACCCGACTTCCTTCATTCTTAATCTTAGAAAATAAAAGATAATAACAGAATTCTGACCACTATTAATAATTCATGGTCTTCACATTGCTCATGTATGCTTTTACATTTTATCATGTTGTTATTTGAAAAATTATATAGAACTAAAGTGTCAGCTCTTGTAGCACTGTAGCATTTATTGCTCCTTTTTT